>UXGD01000091.1:0-104171 GCA_900474315.1 Torymus auratus
GAGCTATTGTTAATATACAATTTTCTTGCTGTAATTATTACTCGTTATTATTTCATACAATTATCTATATATATTTTTTCTGTATAAATAAAAAGACAGTAAAAGCTTTTAATTTTCCATCATACTTAAAGCAACATCAACTTCAATGCTTTGTTATCTACTTTCTATTGATCATTGTAGTTCATATCTGACTTATTTAAAATTATCTAAAAGCTTTCACTGTACGCAAACCGCGAAGCAATACGATCGAAGATCCTCTTTCCCTATACATTCTCGGGTAAACTTGAAAAATAATAATTATCCCCGCTTGGAAAAACAAATTCCATTTAGTAAATAGAGGCGCCCTTTTCACACACATACAGAGTAGATTTGTATAAAAAAGTAATCTTCTCCCGTCTCGCCTTGTTATTTCGGACGAGCTTTTACTCTTTAGATTACGTTTCGTTTTGTTTTTTCTCTCGTTCTTTGTAGATTCCGCATGCGTTACTGCGATCGATGGAATTAAATGCGGCGGTGGTGGACTTTACCAACCTCTACTCTTTCGTCCTTTCCCCCCTCTCACTTTCCTCCCTCCACTCTTTTACCTCTCGTCTCTTAAAGACCACGAAAATACTCCCCGAGCCACTGTTTTTCCTCCCCGGACTAAGAATTAAAAAATAAACGAGAGAACCTTTCCTACCTTAACTTGGCACGTAGCATCTTCGTATCGCCTGGTACTTGGTCTTTTGGCACTATCGAGATCTTTATTTCTTTCTTTATCTCGCCTCCTCATTTTCATTCTTGTTAATTTTGAATTTTATTGAGTGAAATTTTTTTACGTGGATCATCCTTCTCCAAGCAATATGATTTGCAATATTTATAGTTATTTTATTTTGAATTGTTTTTATTTATCCCTGTCACTTTATTGTTATTTTTTCATAATTTCATACTCACATGCATTCCATTATCATAATAAAAGTAATCAAATTCACTCAAGAAATTCACCGTAACACCTCTTTCGCCTACTATTTTTCATCTACCATCTTTCGTACCCGTTCGTTTTGTTTTTCTTTCTTTTTTTTGTTTTCTTTTCTCTTCGTTCACACGACCCAATCCCCTATAAAACAGACTGCGACGACGCAAGGCCGCCGATCGTCCCACCAAGCAGCCCAAGTCCCACAAACAGCAACAGCAGCAGTCCAATAGTAACAACAACAACAACAACAACAAGGACGACGGCAAGATGATGCAGAGCTCGAGCGAGAGCAAGGACTGGGAGAATGATTCATGGAAGACAATACCGCGAGACGACAAGTCCTGGCACGTCTACCGCAGTGCTATGACAGAGTACTGGTCCGACGCGAGTGCATCGCCCAACAAGAATGTGGGAAAGTCAGGGAGACATGAAGAAGAACGCAGGAACATGAGAAACACTGAGAACGAGCCTGGAAGCCCGACCAAGAAGGAGAGGAAACAGCAGCAGCAGCAGCAGCAACAACAGCAACAGGAGCTTGAGAGCAGTCAGAAGATCGAGTATGAAAACACGCGAGTGGTAATGAGGTGTTCCAATGAAAGAAACGGAGGAGGTAAATACTCGTCCAATGAGGATCATGGTAACAGAGGATACAACCGTAGATCTGAGCGGGAAGAGGAGAGGTCTAGACGCGATAGACGCGAAATTGAGACAGAGGATGATGAGGCTGAAGTGGAAGTAGATGTTGAGGAAGAAGAGGATGAGAGCTACAACGTGAGCATGGAATACCGCTCGGAGAAATACGAGAGCAAGCAATACTATGAAAATCATAACAACGAAGAGTACCGTCGAGATGGTGGCTCCAAATACGACATTGACAAGACAAGCGACTCGTCATCCCAATCCTCTGAATCGGATGATGAGACCATACCGGAAACCGGAAGGAAGGTCGAACAAATAGCCCAGAAGCTCGAGCAGACTGCCCAGAAGTACGCGCGTGAGCACAGCCCACCCAAGTTCATCGAGAGACGCAGCATGGAGTATAACAACAACAACAGCAATCGGAACAGTCTTGATCGATCCCAGGATGAGCCAAAGTCGTCACCGGCCTCCTACGAGAAGTACGAGCGAGAGATGCGCAACAACAGAAACGCCCAGAGACAGGAGGCCAACAGTCGGGAACGCGAACGCGATCGCTACATCGATAAGTCCTTGGCATCATCTCGTCAGTCAACATTGACGTACGAACGTGAGAGATCCTACGAGAAGAATGCAGAGAAGAAGAGAATGGAACGTGCGACCGGTCGTGGATTCGAAAGACCCAGACCACCATCGCAGGAAGCACCCGAGAGACCAAACGAGCAACAGTTGCAGCAGAGGGAACAGCAACGCTACCGCGAAAGAAGTTATTCGGAGAAGGAAGATATTTATGGAGAGACGACGGCGATGGGATACGCTACTGATTCTTATCTGGTTGATAAGGATCGTGGATACGAGTCAAACTTTGAGACGAAATTGGAGAGATCAAAAGTACTGGAACGCCATGGATATACCAGATCGTCAAGAATGACCTTGACGCCCGAGAGGAATGACAGCAACAACAATAGTTTGAAGGTCGACAGAAAACCATTGATGCCAAGACAAGCTACCGCCATGGGACACCTGATTCAAACTGGTCGCAGCTTCGACATCGACAGCAAGAGCCCAAAGCTCGTTAAGCGGACCAAGAGCTTCTGGCGATTCCGTCGAGACTCGGAGGTACTTGAAGGCATGGCGCTCTGGCAGCACAGATCCCTTGTCGATATTCCTAAAATGCTGAAGAAGGACGAGCGACAGCAGGAACATGAAAAGTCTCACGACGAGTCTCGAAAATCCAGTTCCGAGGGCAGCCCGGATCCGTCACACCGGAGCCTCGAGCGCAAAAACAGCGGCTCCACCATCACCAACGAGCGCATCAACGGTATCGATCACTCGTCCATCCAAGACGAGCCCAAGCCCGCCGAACGTGTCCACCTGCCAGAGAAATCCTCATCGCTGGACTACTTCGAGGAGATACCTACACCAGCGGAACGACCCAAAACCAGCGAACGCAACGAGTACCGCTCCTCTTCCCGACACCAAGTGGAGGAACAACGATCCTACTTCGTTGGCAATGTATCTAGAAAAGCGATTCTGGAGAACGAACGCAAACGTAGCATGGAGGCCAAGAGGAACATGATCGTGGCCGAGCTGAAAGAGAACAACAACAAGACCAGCAGGAACGACAGACGGAAGAAGGGAGGCGCATACGGTGACGATGACGATGGCTTGATGATTCAGCACTTCACGGAGACCGAGGCTTCGGATGAAGAGTCCACCTACAGCTGTATCATTGTCAAGGACCAGGTAGTGGCTGATAAAAGAGAAACTCTGCTACCCAGGACGAAGCTGAGGCGGGACAGTGAGCGTGGCGACAGGGCTGTAGAGAAGAAGACCTGCGGACCTTGGTATGACCTCTGGGGTGCCGATCAGTCAGTCACTAAGAAGAAGAAGAAGAAGACGCAGCAGCAGCAGCAACAACAGCAGCAGTGAAGGTGTAGGAGATGAAGTGATCGAGAGAAATTGTTAGATCTTACTTTTTCATCCCCTTTTTTTATTATTTTTTACTTTATACCCA
The DNA here is from genome assembly GCA_900474315.1 of Torymus auratus. Lineage (NCBI taxonomy): Eukaryota > Metazoa > Arthropoda > Insecta > Hymenoptera > Torymidae > Torymus > Torymus auratus. Next base: position 3,609 of record UXGD01000091.1, read on the forward strand.
TTCATTATATCATTGAGTTTTCTATATTTTTTATGTGTATCGTTTCACTTTGTTTATTGCCACACATTGACATATATATTTTTGTAGCTCGAATTATTGCGTCTTTGCTCGAAGCTATTTTACATATTATATATATTTTTGTATCGTATTTTGTCTCTCTTGGCTCATTTACTTCCTTACTTCTTCCTTGCTGCTCAATTGGGAATCAAAGTGATTCCGGTATATTCTAAATATACCGTTCAATGAAAAGTGTATACAATATATACACAAAGCTTCACACAAAGTCGTCTTCCACGAAGGAACTAACGAAGTAAACGAGCTAATCCAGCAGCATAAACGTCTCTCCCGCATACATTGACGTGCTTGCTATATATTACTATCCCCCTGCCCTCCCGCCACCCTCTTTCCGTCTTGATTGCTTCGATGTCATTCCCAAACTTTAATCTGTGTACGCTATATACGCAAGCGTAGCATTGTGCAACGCACCGTTATACACGCGCTACTTTAGTCTATTATTTATGTATCGAATTTGCATATAGAGACCAGGCGAATTGTGACGGGGCAAATAGGTTGAATTTGCGAAACTTGTTTCGGAACTTGCCGCCGCTGCCGCCGCCGCTCGAATCTGCTTAGCTTCGCGAGCTCGATAATTGTTCAGGTCCAGCAACGAACAACCGGACTTCGCCGCGGTAGCAGCAGCAGCAGCAGCGGCGGTAAACGTCTATTATGTATATGCATGTGTGCGAATGTGACAAGTTGGAGATCGTTAATTACCCGACGGCTGTGGGAGATATCGCGAGGACTGAAAAGTAATAGAGGACGAGTGGCAGAAATATATAGGGGATAAGGTTTGAGAGGATTACATTTTTTAAGGGAGTTTTGAAGCGGATGTGGATTAGGATTAGCTTTTTGTCATTTTTATACTCGATCTTTTATAGTTGTAAGCTACGATGTTGATTGTTAAGATAGAAATTATAAAGATAGTTATTTAGTTACTAAAATTGTATTATTTTACTAGATGTCATTTTTATATGTAAGAGCTGGCAAATACAAAAAAAAATAGATCAAGTGAAATACGGTGTAAGGAAACGAAAAAAAAAAAAACAAAAGACCTCGTCAGTACTCTCTTTTACCTCTCAGTCCTCGATCGATCGCGTCCACTTTCTCCACTCTCCGCGCCATTCGCCCGCGAAAGAACGCACGCGCGCGCGCACTTCACTTAACGATCAGTATATAGTAGCAGCATAGCGGCAGCAACATCAGTAGCAACGGAAACGCGTGTGTAATCCTCTTCGACGCACTGGCTTTCTCATTCCAGGACCAACATATTCGCGACGGTGAAGCTGCGCAAGACCAAGACCAACGACCGATCCGCACCGGCGCTCTCGTAAGACCAACAGTGAGAACGAGATAGACCGACAGACACACACACACACACAGAGTTCCTTACCTTTATCGCTACACGCGGCGATCGTATAGAAATCGTTCTTTTTGTACGAAAGAAAAGAAAAAAAGTTAATAAAAAGAGATAAATAAATAAAAATCCGGCCGTGCCTCGAGGCGAGAACGCCGACGCGATGCGCGATGAATTTTTAATCAAAACGACGAATCAACGATGTTAGATATATACATAATAGATATATATGTAATACACACGAGAACACTGCCAGCAGCGAGACTTACTTGTTGTGTACTGAATAGTAGGATAGATGGACCATAAGGTTTGCACGGTTTTTCGAGATAAACATTTTATATATACGAGCGATCTGAAAATGGGCATCGTGTAATAAAATGTAATTCCGATGAGGTATGCGATTTCTGATCAGAGCCTGTATTATAAAGACTATAGCGAACGTTTGTTCGAGTTGTTTCTGCGGAAGGCATTTTTCCTCGTTGTAGATGTCGTTGTTTGTAAGGTCGAATTATATTGGTTGCAAATGTGTGTGATCAATATGTGTAAAAAATTGTACAAAAATACGATATTATATATAAAGACTATATGCTTACATCAGATCGCACGAAACGCGCATATGAATTCCATTAATCTTGTTTGTACATAGTACGTATTTTTTCACTTCTATCGAAACATCGTACATTGAAATAACTCGAACAAACGTTCGACTTGCGTATGGCTTAAATTTCTGTCTGAAAGAAAAAAAAAATGTCAATTCCTCTGAACGATACTCTCAGCTATGTCACTTCGGCGTAAAGTATAAAACACGGTCCGCTATATTTCAATCGATCCCTGCAATCAAAAGACTTTTTGCATCAAAAGCGACGACATAAATATAAAATATCAAAATCTACACTGTTGGAATAATCATTGTTTTGTCCCCTTGATCTTGTAAAAGCCGCGTATTATTCGAACTTCGAACCACCTCGATGATCATTTCAGTCCACCCGCGACGCCTCAAAGCCATTTTACTCGTCGGACACATCCAAGCATCCGCGAAATTCGGAAGAAGAGTTTCACGAGCGCGACAGAAGAAAAAGAAGACGCGCGTCTAAGAAACTCATCCGGCTTCCCAGTTAAATATATATATATTTCCATCCGAGGATGGGAAAATTCACGATCGCCGCGAGCGCGCGTGATCCGTCCGAATGGAGAAGTAATCTTCGCAGCGATAGATTGATAGAGGCGAAACGGAACGGAAGGACGGAATAAGAGTGCGCGCTGTCGCATGGTGTAGAGGTAGATACATACACGTACAGGTATACATATATATACGCGGACTTATTCGGCTTGGCTTTTCCTCCACGGAGAGAGAAAGAGAGAGAGAGAGAGTGGAGCTGGCGAAACGAGATGAAAGTTTCATCGCTGTCAGTCGTAAAAGCGTCTTTACGCGTGTGGCACTCCCCTCATTCTCTCTCTCTTCCTCTCGTAAAATTTCGCGACGCGAGTTACGTTTGGTGACTTGTCGAGGAATCCGAGCTCTGCCTTTGCCCTGTCGATGGATTAATTTCGTAATGGCTGTTTAGCTGAGAGGGAGATTTTTTTTTCCCTTGAACGATGGTTTAGGAACTACACGAACGTAAAGGAGTTAAGGGTAGCCCAGTTTTACGCGAATAATGACGATAAAATTGCATTTAAGGCTCGTCCTACGGGTGACGTATACGTGAGAGGATCGGAAAGCGAAGCGACAAGACAGGCGGCTCTTAATGTCCCGGGAATATGTCTCTGGCGCCTATAGTTAAATCTGAAGTATCGCATATACCCCCACGACGGATCCATGAGAAAATGCGCACGTGTATTCAATTTTTTGTCCGTTTCGCTTCTATATTACGCTCGTATACCATTTCTCGTTTGATAATTCGGCACGGCTCTTTTTCCGGCCGAAATTCGGCGCGAAAACACAGTGCCACATTTCGCGAATTTCAATTCGGCCCCGCGTGGATGCGGCAAAAAACGTCTGCATTTACATTCCCATCTGCACTTAACGAAAAACTTTTCCGCACCGTGTGCTGCTCCCGCCTTTGTTCGCCACCCAACCTCTCCCTATAAAAAAAACACATCGCGCAATTGTTTTCTTCGAAAGAGAGAACTTTTCAATTTCCCGCCGGCGCTCGAATCTCATTTTGCGAAAATGTAAATGTAAATTTTCCTCGTAATTGAAGCATGCCCAGAAAAAGAGAGAGAGAACAGAGAAAGCGCGCTGAAAACAAAAAATTTCCCGCGCTCTCCGTCCCTCTCGCGCGAGAGAGGGCGCCGTCGCAGAGCGCTAAAATAAAAGAGTAGGCCGCAAAAAGTATAATACCGTATATAGAGAGATAGGGCCGTAAATCCAGCGTGAAAAGACGGGAAACATCGCCGCGTGGCCATTGTCGATAGATAGCCACACGAGCGCGCTCCGGAAATATGTAACGACCGGGACCTGCGGGAGGAGGAGGACAAAAAGCCGAGTATTTCGCTGGGAGAGGAGGGATGACGCCAAAACTGCCATATTCCGCGGAACGTCAATAATGCGCCGAGCGCCGGACGTTATTTGCCAGCGCGAACGGCTACTTTTTCATCGGCGCTGAACGGGCGCAAATATAGCGCGCGCGAGCGCTTGTCTGGTCAAACAACGAGGAGAGAGCGAGAGGAACGATGGACGCCTGCTGCGGGGGTGATGAGAGAGAAGTCGATGCGCTGCGTGTGATTTCGCGTTTTTGAGAAGAAATTTTTCTATCAATAGGAAAGTATTTGATAATTCATTGAAAGTAATACATTGGAGGAGGTTTTGTGGTGTAAGCTCGTTGCGTTGTGTTATTTTAAAGGGGGAACCTCGACGACTCTATACATTCCAATATGCGATCAATTTACTCGTATATAAGCTGCGTATTTCTACCGCCTGAACATTCCGTCTATCGATTCCGTCTTTACACACTCTTATATACCAGGATTGCTAATGATATATGTAATTATACAAAACTGCCATACGAAAGAATAACGAGGAGGAGAACGAAGAGAATATTGCCCATTGTGCGCGCGTATCGAAAAAAGAGAGCAGTGCATGTACAGTGTTTGTGTTTTTGTATGATTAACGAGGCGAGCGATACGTGAGAAGAGAAATGAAAGAGAGAGAGAGAGATTGAAGGATTTATAATAATAATAATAATAAGGTTCGAGAGAGGAACATATTATAAAATACATACATTACCGCTACTAAGGAGGGTTAGGGGTGCCGCGTTCTTTTGTATAAGTATAAAATGCTAGGCTAAGCACCTTATACGTACGATTGTTACTCCGACAATTCTAGAGAAAGGGAGGAAAGAGAGAGAGAGAGAGCAGATGTTAATATATGAATATAAATAAAGAAAAATATTATACATATTATAGAGTACGATTTACGTAAGCGCGCGAGAGAGGGCGAGAGTGAAATCGTTGAGTTGACAAAAAGAGAAAAAAAAATGACGATGAAGTATAGGAAGCAAAGGAGAGATTTGTGGATACGTCACAAGCTGGTGCTCGACCTTATTGCGTAGACAGTAAGAAAAGAGATAAAAAACAAAAAAGAAATTTGGAAGTTGTTGTAAGAACCATGTATACAGGCATATACGTTATATATTATTGTTATTATACTTATGAGATACGTGTTTTTATTCCATCCATTTCCCGATGTTTCAAATGTTGAACGATTATTTAGTGTCGATTATTATTATCATTATCATTATCATTATTATTATTATATATTGATTATTTTAGTTTGATTATATTGTGTAAATAATTTTTATTATCAGTTTATATATATTATGAATTATGTTTTGATGCTAATAAAGTTGATGAAAAATCCATTCATTTGATGTACATGAATTATCATCGATGCCCGACCAAACTTGAGTAATACTACTAACTATTATACCTAAATATTTTTATGCGTTATTTCGAACTGTCTCCTCACCGTTATTTAAAGAATTTTAAATTTTAATATTTCAAAACTAATTTAAAATTGCTAGCATCTTTTTCAGTATTATTTGTAGCATTTGATTAAGTTCATCAAAGAATTTTTTCATTTCGGTTTGATATAATCTTACACCATTTGACCTATTTATTTTAAAATCCTTATTTCTTAACTCTACCGGGCCAACGTCAACACTAGAAGTAAACATCGCAGCCACGACTTGACAACAGCCCGGCGTTGTCACCTTACCAGGTACGTATATATATCTTCAAACAGCTCAACCCATCCGAAACTAAACCCTATAAACAACAACCTCTGAGTACAAAACAACACCACCTCTGCGCTTTGGCAAACGTTCATATAAATATAAATACAGAACGTTACCTGCCACTATACACGCGCTTGCAGGGTAAATATGCAAACAGCTGTGCGGAGGCGCTCGTTTTATTCGCCCGCCCTGATGCGGCAGCACGGCGAGACAGAATAATGAGTAGCGCGATTAAACAGAGACGCGCGCGCGCGTGCTTGGCCTTAGCCGTATATACATACGCTCGACGAAAGTCGGTAAACAGTCTGCTGCCGAGTGGATTGGCTGTTGATCGAGAGAGGAAGAGAGAGAGAATGGCGCGGCGGAGGGCGAAATTCCGAGGCTCCGAGACGCTGTGTTGTGGAATTTTCAGGACGGCTAAGGATGAGGTAATTGTAACGTTTGTCGGCTGTGTGCGAGTGCGCAACGACTGATTATCGTGAATTGTAATTGCTGGCAAAAAAGTCACGTATTTGACTGCTTATCTTATAGAATCGTAAATGCTGCGAATAAGAAATTTAACGAAAAGTATTATTCTAATTTTTTTTAAAGCGATACTTTTCAAGATTGATCGCCTCCACTTATCTCACAACCCCATAACATCCAGGTTCACAAGTCGCCACATTTGCACGAAATTACGCTTATTCCTCGGGAGCGCCACTATACAAACGCACGCGGGCCCATGCATCTTCCTCGCAATTCCCAATTACCTCGTAAAGAGAGAAAGACACGGAAATAAAACACACACACAGCTCTCTCTCCCTTTCTTTCTCTCCCGACACACGTTGATCGCGATACTACTCTCGCGCCCCGTCGCACATACATCTTTCCCGCTTTTCACGCGCTCGCTCGCTCGTGCGCCACTCCGAAACTTGGCGATTTCCCGCGGGAATCGCACGCGCGCAAGGGCTTTTTGATGGATATGCGACTCGCGCGCGCGCCCACGTCAGAGAGAAGAAACTGAGAGAGATCTCGCGAGGAAAATAAGAAACCGATCAAACTCGCGACCGAGCGCAAACTAGTCGGGATCGCTTTAGTTCTCTGGCAGGCGGGGGTGGAGGCAAGTATTGAAAAGTCGAACGAAAGTCGCGCGATATCGCCGAGATTTTCTCCGAGGTATAGTAGCGCGGCCCCGGCTTTGTGCAAGTTCGGCCGGAGAACGACTTTCGCCGTTATCGCGTGAATTTCTAATTTACGGTAGTATTTCGAAGCGCGTTACGCGGAGCTTTTATTCCGACGTTAGCTCGGCGCCTGCTGTTTTCGGATTATCGGCGCAGTTTCCGTATATAGGAGTTCTTGGTTGTTTTCGTTAGTAGTGTTTGGCGTATTATATAGCGAGATATTACGCTCGGTTCGGTTCGAATTTGGTGTTTCGAAATTGAAGGATATTGAATTTTTTATTTGACAAAAATATAGATATGATTATACTGATATTAAACGAAATATATTCGACGTACTGGTAAAGTGTATTATAGATGTTAACGCACATGTTCATAACATTATATGAAGGTACTTTAACTAATTTTACAAGTGGATTAATTCCTCAATTAGCGATTTAACAATTAATGTGGATTTTACGTTATTGCATCGAAGCTGCTCATGCGCGTTTATTTGATAAATTTATTTTTCATTTTAATTATTCGTATTTATCCGTAAACGCACACGTTTTCAAATATATAATTCAATTATTACATTATGCGTATTATATTTTCCCTTATCAGTTGGGCTTTTGTTTTAAATTATTATTATGAATTTTGTAAATGGAGTTTATATAAACTGTGAATTTTGTAAATTAATAAAGTTTGTTAATATCATCATTATAAGTATCTCGCAAAACCGAGGATTAAAATAAATTTTATAATTATTTCACGTTTTTACAAATTTATTAATTATACCCACCAATATTACTAGTACTTTGAATCTGAATATACACCAATAAATAAAACGAATTCTATCTATTAATATTGAAATATAAAATAGGCACGCTCTTACAAAACACAACTCGGAATATTTAATTTCAAACGGATTTGAAAGCGCAGAAATCATAATATAATCTAAAGTGCACTCCAGGAACTGAGCGGATTTGCTGCCCTCGCTTCATACCTATATATGCACGCGATCACGGTTGGCTAATTATGAATCGCATTTCGACGGCTACCTACTTATCGCTGTTAATAATAAAATAATCACTGCGGTATCGCAGACTCGTCGGATTAATCCAATAATGCAGCGCGCGCGTGCTGCACGTGAATACAAGCAAACACAGTGCAGAATGAGTATACAGTTTGGGCAGTCGTGTGTATACATATATAGATGTATGGGTGCATGCGTTTATGTATATGCCTAAGTGGTGAAAACGGAATGACACCGTACTTTTTCGCGCGAAAGCGAAAATTCGCGTAATCCGTGTGAGGCTGATGAGTTAGGGACACAAATTGGCTTTTGTAATAAGAAATTTTAAATTTAATTTTTCAACTAGTGGGATTTCCCTATAGCTTACTCACGCTTTTACCGAGTTGCTGACGTAGAATATAAATTATAAAATATGTCGAATTATCCTCAAAAATGTTTCAAAAAATGGCTTGTAAAGTGGATACTTAATGTGAAGTCTTATTATAAGGGTTAGGAATAAAAAATTGTATTATTTAACTTTGATATAATAGTTAGGAGGATATTTCCGTAAACATTTACAGAACCATATTTATACGTGGTAGCTTCAGTAGCGTAGAGATTTTAGCTGAAAAAAATTTTAATAAAATTTCAAAGAACAAATATTTTTTTACTAAATATTTGTTAACAATGTTGTGTAACGGATAAACGATTTTCCGGCTAGTTCAGGTTTATCCGATCTTAATAATATAACGTAATATTATCATATAACAATGTAATATTATCATATAACAACGCAATATTAACCTATTATTAACGCATACTGATTTTATTACAAATTCATTAGATAATCGTAATCAAGTTATAATACGATATAATCGAAGTTGCTGATCTTGTGAGTGAGTTATCCAAAATTTTGGCATAGTGGATCAGTATTAAATTGGTCGTATTAAATAAATTATGTTTAATGATATGACTAACACCTAAATGATTTATTTTTTTGTTTATAATATTCTTACATTAAGCATTATAACAATCATATTATTTCTCGTTAGATATATATCACAGGTATCTTATAAGTAACTTGAAATACTTTAAGCAATTAACAATAAACTTTTGCAACATTTAACAATTTGTTTTCGCAAATCGCAAATAAACCACTTGATCCTCTCCTCTATTATATTAAAACGATACACACACTTTTATTCTAATCCAGATTTTATACAGCTTTTATTTAAATCAATTACGTATTTAAAAAAACATGAAATTATGTGCACCCATTTAAAGTCTAATTAAGAAAAGATAGAGTGAAATAATATTTTTACAATGTATAATTAAAAGCCCTTTTCGGCAAATGCAACATTGTGAGTTAATGAGCCAAATTACATTTTATTCAATTACAAACAATCGTCTGTAAAAAGATCGAAAATGTTTGATTTCGAGGGCGCTTATAAAATAGCGCGCACCTTTCTCCCCCATTTAATTATTTACAATTATATCTCAATTTATGGCGTGCTGAAAATTCAACGTAAACGCTCTCAAAAGCCAGGCACGTAAATCCCCATGAATTTTATCGCGAATAAATTTCAAAACCCCCAAGTGGATTCATTCTTGTTCAATACTATTATTTTTTATCGTAAAATTGTAACATTCTATTATAGTTTGTTCTAAATATAAAAAGACTATATTTATCGCAGGCAACACAAAATAATTTTCAAGAACTGTGTAAGATTTAACATTCAACCAGCAAAAAGCGTTTAACAATGAATTTTGTCATTATTAATAATAATAATAATAATATCTCTTTCCCGCGATATTCCAACACCCTTCCAAACATAATTTACACAGAAATCTTGAATAACCGCACTGGTCGTTTAAGCAATAAACCCTCGCGCGAATGTCTCCCGATTCTGCAGATTACACGCGCCGCTCGCCACTATATAACACACATCCACACACACGTGTGATTCACACGCGATCCACGGCAACGACCGCGCACCCACCACAACCTCGGCCCCCACAACAAATCACCACCAAAATCCTTCGAAACATGGCAAAAATCAACCCCTCCGCCACGCTCCACCCTCTAATACACCCACCACACTGCGTACAATAATAAGAAGAACTCCGCGCGCGTGTATAAACGCGCCAGCTTTGTGTCGGCGTGCATGCCATAGTCACTCTCTCCCTCTCGCGCATACGTGCGGGCCTCGGATAAAGTGGATTGCAATACCGCGCACGGCTCTCTCTCTCTGTCTCTCCCCCGGGTGCGTATTTGCTTTAGGAGGAGCGAGAGATAGTAGCGGCGCGTTCCGCCAGCTTTTTGGCCCCCTCTATACTGGTGCAGAATGCAGCAAAGCCGGAGAGAGAGAGAGAGTAGAATGAGAGAGCGCGTATTTGCGCACTGGTTAATTATCGTGCCGGGAGCATGGTGCGTATGGCTTTTTGTCCGTCTGTCTCCGGTCGCGCGCGTTGCCGTGTATATGGCGAGAGCAATTTTTTTTTTTTTTTAGAGAGGAGGGGGAAACTGTCGGGCTAATTTTGTATGGGAAAGGTGAGGGATTCGGAGTGGCAGGAGTGATGTAATGTCCGAGAGATGCGAGAGGTTTTGGGATATTAGGTGGGGACGGGAACGAGGGAAATTATTTGAGGATTATGATGGGTTGTAGGAGAGAAGAGGTTCAAATTTGTTGTTTGGGTTATGATGAGGTAATCATGGAATAATGGAAAGGAAATTTTTGCGAAATTAACGTATAATATGGGAGTATATTGGTTGAATACTATATTGATTTGTCTGACCGAAGTAGACGAGTGACTACTTACGAAATTATAACTATTCTATAGTGACTAGCGGATAAATCAGTTGTGTAGATGTAATCGTTTATATAAATTAGAGAGTACCAAAAAATTGTTGTTGGAACGTCTTAAAACATTGGTGATAAAATTGACTAAAAATATCATTGATCAAACATTTTTTTTAATACTTATATTCATCGCCATTTATGCTATAATATATAACAGCAATACTTTTTATAATGAAAAAATTGAAAATTACGTTCAATACATAATTAATACAACATAAATTTGTCCTATTCCAACTTAAAAGAACATGTTCCTTACCACAATATCCACAAAAAATCGCTGATTATTATTTCCTTCAAACAACCATAACGCCGAGAACAAAAAGAAACTTCAATTTCCCCATGGTACAACACCTTACCGACCCCCGACAACACGAAATAACAATGAAATCAAACAACAATGGCCCTAAACCTCCCTAAACCCCGGTAACCCACGCGCGTTCACAGCCACATTCTCTCTCTCTCTCTCAGCCAGGGTGAAAAACGCGGCTGCCGTTATCATTAAGCCGCCTCTTATTTCGCCGGGCACCCGCACGAGCGCAGTGGAATTTAATCAAGGGCGGCCATAGACGCGCGCGATAAACGGCCGCAGTCTCCGGACGCTTCATATCGCCCGAGGCGCGAAACAGACAGAAAAAAAAGAACACACGCGCGCGTAAAAAAGTCCCTCGCCGGGCCATTTAATATTTCAGGGTATTACGCGAGCGAGCGAGCGCTTGGATTATTCTCCGGAGGGACGCCGCCGCGACGCTCGGGCTCGCGCCTCCGATGTCACAAGGGAGTGAGAGAGATAGAGAGAGAGAGAGCGAGAGTCGAGTGTGCCAATCGCCGATAAAGCTCCGAATTACCGCCGTTAATAATCCAGACGGCTAGCCTACTACCTCTATACCTGCGCGCGCCTATATACATATACATGGGCATACCTTCGCGCGCGACACGGTGAGAGGGTTTCGGTGTTGGTGGGGTGTTTGATTACAGGCCTCCGCGCGCGGAGCGTGTCTCCCCGTGGATGTTTCGCTGTTTTTATGGTAGCTTAAGGAAGGGTGAGAAGTGCTGGTAATTTGGTTGTAATTTAAGTGGTTGAGGAGAGCAGGGCCGATGTAATTGCCGGAGGATTTGTGACGGGAAGATTCTAGATTGTTATGTTATTGAAATCGCTCATAATGAAATATATCGGGCCGTACGTGTGTGATGAAATAAATGCAAATAGGTGTGTAGAATTTATTATTGACTCTAATTGGAGTAATTAATCTTTTCTTTTGAAAGAGAGTATCGGAGAACAATATCTCTTCAATTATATAATAACCAACTGCATTGTTTTATATCTTATTATCAAGACCTCATAAGCTTTTTATTTAAAAAATAGTCGTTTCTGTATTTTACGTTGAAACCAATAATTGATTTTAATTATTAAATTTTATAACAAAGCGTGATTACTCGTTACATAGAAAACAAACATTACAAAAATTAATTTATATTGTTTCATGAAAAAATGTATCTTTTATTTAAAGATCATCCTATCTAGCTTATTTTCATTACTCATATTATATGATGGTTTGTACAATAATACAAAGAAATGTGGAAATGATTCATTTTTACCTTTTCGAATCATATTTACATTATTCTCAATACCTTTATACATGCACAATAAATACCCCATCATCATCACCTTTAACGTATACAATTCTCCCTCAACACCGTTACGAGCACCCCGCGACGACGACTCGCCACTATAACCCGAACAAAAATAATTCCTCGTAAAAAAAATGTTCCAATCCCAATGTCAACCGTAACGCGATAGCCCGATAAAATCAATACGCGCCCGCGACGTCTACGCCCATTAGCGTCCCTTCAACGAATATCGTATTTATTCGTCCCTGCGCAAATGAGTCACTCGATATATAATATTTCTTCCGCTCCTTCGTTCGCCCTCCGCCTTCTCTTCGCAAAAAGGAAAGTAAAATAAAATAAAATCAGCCCCACCCGCGTGCCCGAGAGAGAGAGTAAATGAGTCTCGCAAGCCACTTCATTAATTTAATTCGTCCCCTCTTCGCGCCCCCTCCGGCCGCACACGCGCTTCTTCATCCATTAGAGGTATTGAAAATCAGCCCTACGTAACGGCTCGGATATCTTCATTGGCGAATTCGACGATGACCGGGTACATTGAAACGCGTGGTATATAGACGAGCGAATGGGAATGTCTATACACTGTCTGACTGTCTCTATGTAATGGTAATGGAGTAATGAGCTATGTCCATATCTCGAGGAATTTCCACTCGGAAGCTGCAGCAAAAATGTTAGGGTTGAGTCTGAGGGTGGTGTACGGTTTCTTTAGATTGTATTCTATAGGATTGGTGTTGATGAAGAAAAGAAGTTTTAGAAAAATATTATGCTGGTTTTATTTATGTTATTAAAATGTTGGTTGAAGATATGTACGAAAAAGGTAGACAAGTGACAAAATAACTGTTTATACATAGAGCATTAAAATAAATAAAATATGCTTCAAGCATGACTAATTAATAAATATTTAATATTAATAAGCATAAAAGACGCTCCATCAATTATTACCTATATATATATATAGATCAGAAATAGGAAATCAATATTTCACAAACGCGTCGTTAAATATTTCACAGAGGCAATTAAAAACGTCTGCTTCTCAATCTAAAGCCGTAAGTAAAAAGCCCATTTGCATTGCCAATCAGCAAATCGCAAAATTGATGCCTTGAAAAAACCAGTTTTTTTTTGTCGAGGCGCTCTGACGTCGGAAAGGTGACGTGATATACAGTTTCGGTCAAAAGATTCAGGAGAACGAGTTTTTAATTCAATTTTGCGCCGCTAGTCTTCAATATATAAAGGTTCAGACCGATGCGAAAGTTTTATGTGAGTTCGCGCGCGAGTCTTCAAAATGAACAAGTGCTTCGTGCTTATATTTGCGTTTTTAGCTCTGTGGCAGATATATCTGTGTGATGGAGTCGAGTACAATAAACCGTATCTCAGGTTGGTATAGGTTTGACAATTTATTTCTTCGTTGAATTACGTGTGTTCATTGTAGATATTTTATGTAGTGTACTATAGTTGCACATGTTCTAAAGAATTTGTAAAATACAATACTAAAAAAATTTTCCACTGTCTAGTATAAAAATAAAATCTGTTTAACTGACAAAGAAATGTTTTAGTGATTTTGTGTTATGACTTGGTACAATCTCATGTTCTATGTAACCTGCGTTTATTGTAAAACAAAACTATATTTCAACATTAATAAATAGCAAACATATTTACAAACAAATATTTTATTTATGTATTACAGTAGACAACCTAATTTCGATGTCCACCCCTATGATCAACATCTGCGTGCTTACAACGAATATACAGCACCTCTCCAAAGTGTAGAAAGATCAACGAAAGACGTGAGTATAGATATAAGTCGTAATAAAATCAAAATCTAAATAAATTAATGTATCTGATGAATTTAAGTTATGTAGAATTTATTAACTCAAAATCGCATCATTGATTCGCTATAATCAAAGCTTCGTTTTTAAATTACAGGATGACATTGAACTCCTTGCGCAAGATTAAACTACAAAACAAAAATCAGACTGAAGATAATGAATCAGTAGGAAAATCGGCGCTATGTTTATTATCTTCATCAACTTCTTATGTAAATGTGTAAATATTGTATTATACCTACATATATATAAAATACGAAAGATAAGTTTACATAATATAACTTGTTTTATTTACATTGAAAAATAATAAATATATACGTGAGATTATTAAATATAGCTAAATTATGAATAATGTAAAATTCAGATATATCGGAATGACAGTATTATAGGGACAATCTTATGTTAAAACAGTAATTTACAGGCTGATCCAAATGATAATAAAGACCAGATTTTAATTCTAATAAATTCGGTGCAGTGTTGGTGCCCTCTGTATCTGCATAACTTCCGCAACTTTTAAATGAGCAGGCGTCGCATGATATCGCTTAGCATATCTATGGGGATCCATCTGATTGATTCCTATTTTTAGACGCGGAGTATCAATTTCATGAGAGTCGTCATAATTTAAAGAAAACTACTATAATGAAATTCAATAAATTCATATTTATATTAAAGTTCTGCCAATCGAGGATTATGCAACACTGTAAAATTAGGAAACCATTAATTTTTAAATTCCGAGCTTTGCCTCCTCCAAGAAGCTTTGTAATAGTAAAAATGTAAGTTAAAAAAACATATTGGAAGTGTGTTTTGAGATGTTAGGAATCGGAATACATTGTTTTTCAAAAGTATCTATCTGTGTTATTTAGGAAAATAGTACATTGTGCAATAAATGAGAAATATTTAAATAATAAAGATTCTTGTAAAAGTACTCTTGTTCCAATCTATTATGCATGGTCCCGCCGTATGCATGGTAATGGATATTTTTAATGCTAGATATTTTACTAGACTAATAATAAGACCCTTTATTTTAAAATATTCCATAAAATAAAAAACGGTTTAATTTCATAAAGTATTGCAGAATAATTTTTCCATTTATTTTTAAGGAAATTATTTAATGAAAATGAAAGATAATATAAAAGATAATATTATTTTTATCAAACCAAATAATTATTCACACGAGTGAATCGAAATATTTTTTTTTAAATTGTGTAATGTTTATATTTTGAGTTGGTTATACACATATTATGAGTGGAAAGGATTTTCAAAGAAATATTCGAAGCAAAACTTTTGAATATCAGTTTATTAAATATTTTAAAAGTAATTAATGACTGAAATATTTTCGTACATTGTCGGAAAATAAAAATATTAAACAGCATTCTAATTTTAAGTATTAATAGGCTGTTTTTATTGTAACTATTCACATTCCCGATAGTACAATATCTTGATATCTAAAAAATTATTTTCAAATTATTATTTTGATAACGAAAATTCACTATAGGCTATTAAATGAAATGTCCACTGACCTTGTCCTAAGCACTCAGCAATGCACCTAAGTCTAGCAGGATTCGGGTAAGTTACGCCATTGCTTCCACAAACAGGATACAGCATAGCCAAATTCGGGCATACATTTTGACAATAGACCGCTTCTATAGGGTATCGTGCTTCTCCTTGAATGACGCTAGATAAGAGCACTAGACCAAACAAAATATAATTCTATTTTATTTGGGTTTTGATTTAATCACCATCGTTATTACTGTTGACTCAATGATTTTAAAAGTAGTTTCGGTAAAAACGAAAATTCAAAAATAGATAACAAATTACATACTCTTAACAGTTAAAATGTCTTTCGTACGTGGTGATAAAAAGTTTTACCTATGAGTACTACGGCGATTATCGATTTCATCATTATTTGCTACTGCTTTAAATTCTTCCACTGAAAAAAATCGATATAACAGTCGCACACTGGAGAGAAGAAAGTTAAAACTATGGAATATACGTAAGAAATTAATTCTTTATATACGGAGATGCGCGAGAATGCAAGTGTGGGAACGTGGGAAATTCCGAACACCCCGCATGTGTACTTTACCGCTGATAAATGACATACTTGTGCAAGCGTATGTGATTCCGATCATAATTCACGTGTGTCTTTTTGCTGTGAGTAAAAATGACAGAAATGTTTCCAAATTTGATAGGGCAGAAAATTCACCTTGTTTAGTTGCAAAACTATAAATTATAACTAATATTATAAGTTTCTGTTCGTACAAACTGAAAAAAAAGAATTGGTAAAAGTTTGAAATGCATTTTTAAACATTACCATTCTGTCTGATAATCCTATCACAGAACGTAAAAACCCGCATTATAAAATTTGATATAAAATATGCGAATTCAAAAAATTTTTACAGTCTGCAAATATTTTGCATTTTGTTGAAAAATCACGTTTCATTTATTGGTCATCACTCTGCCAGCAAGTATGTTATAAAAATAAGTAGAAAAGATTGCAAAAGTAGGCGAAAAAAGTTCCAATTTGAGCTATGACTCCTGACTCCTCAGGCAAAAAAAAACAGTCAACATTTTCCTACTTCTCAACACTTTTTCCAGAGATATTTTTACTCAATTTTAAACTATATTGATAATTACAGTGTATTCAAGTTAAAAATAAATATTCAAAACTTCTGCCCACTGATGAACACTTCCCAGCAATTAAAAAGACGACCACATATACATTTAGGCAAAAATGAGAAAAGCCATTCGCCGCTTTACCAGCAACTTTCTTATATTCCATGCAACTATACACGAGATCAAAACTTTCATCACACATTACCCTCCTCTAACTTATTCACACCGACAAAGTTCGAAGGCCGCTTGTAGCTTTCCACATTTTGACCGGACCACTTGACGTCCGCCATGCACGCGGTATACATCCTATAGGTATACATACATTCCGCGCGAGCGATTTCGTCCCCGTAGCGCGGGCGCATAATGCGCGGGCCTTTATGACCTCGAAACACTCACGAAAATGACTGGCATAAACGTAAAAGCCATCGTGAAAGCGGAGTCTCTCTCTCTCTCTTTCGTACTATAACCCTCGCCCTCGTCGCATAAATAATAACAACCCCGAGTGCGCGCTGATGGTCATATTTTCCATTTCTTTTACGAGGGAGGAAGACTCCTACGCCGAGAAGACAGAGAGATGTAATATACGGGCACGAGCGCACGTCGCCCTTTTTTTTATTGAAACGAGCGCGCGCGCGCGATGCGCAATTAATCCGCAGTGTGTAAAACACGGATTTACGAAGTTTTAGGTATATATGCGCAGTGTAGACGTGTGTAACGGCGAGTAAAGCGTGCGCTTTGAATTTACAGCGGTGTTATAAAGCAGAGCGAATGGGAAACGAAGTGAATGAGCGTAATTTTGTAAATTGCCGAATTATTTTGAGAGGTTTGTAAAGCCGAAAGTTTGCGATGATTGAATAGGTTTTTGATTATGTGCATGCGAGTGCGAAATGAACGGAAAAGTTTGTACATTTCCGCTGTACGGATTGAAATAAACATATACAACAGAAATGCGATAATTTTCAAATCATTATATTGAATAATGTATGACAATTAAGTTTCAATATTATCACAAAATCATTGAAATTGCATATATTATTTACCAATTTAACAAGTTCAGTGTTAAACCCATTATGATCATATTTCATACAATTTAATATATTTAGTTAAAATTGATTAAAATTCTAAACAGTTCATTAAAATTTCGTTTCTTTCTATTTTGGTAATTAATTAGTTTAGTTAAATTTTTAGTTTTATAAAGATTCTAAATGTCAATGGATTCGTAAAACCGTATTGTACAAATATGTACCATGTAGCACCGAATCTCTTAATAATTGTTTAGAGAAAAAAATTTCCTGCAATGACATCAACTGTAAATATATTGACAGTTATCAATACTTCTGGTGATGTATAGAATTCCAAGTTTTATACCTCGAAAAAATCTCTAGTACTATTTCAGGTGCATTTCATTTCTTTTATGAAACGTAAATGTCAATTGAAATATGTTTCCACTCGTGTGCTATAAATTTAGAAGTGATAAAAGCCTCGCACGATGTATGGTTCCGACATGTTATTACCTTATCCCTCTTCCTCTTTCCCCAAAGGGTTAAAGAAGGTTAAAGTTTTATTTCAGAATAAAATCCATATATATACGGGGGGGGGCTGATATTTATCTCGAGCAATTTCTCGCAGCGAAAATCGATACATTCTGAAACTGTCTGAAGAAATGCATGAGAACCTGAAATTGCCCCGCCGACATATACGCAACAGCTATTCGATCAACTTTAATTTTTCAGAAATGATTTTCTCATAAATGCAGTTTCTGCTCTCAATTTTACCAAGAAAATTCCTACCAAACATTGAATAAGAAATACAGTGATCTGCACGTTTTCAACAATACTTCAACTAACAAAATCAAAAGTTAAACCTCCAAAATAACTTTTCAATAAGCAAAAATTCCCATCACCACACTGTACCTTTATATTTAATCCTTGCAGAAAAGTTTGCTGGAATTTCCCACCACGTCCAACCTAAAACCGCATACCTCCCCGTGAAAAAGATCAACCCTCGCTACCAGTAGAATAAAAAAAATCGAGATCCCGCGCAAGCTGCCGCGCTGTCTCACCCCTCTCTTCGCATAGAGTAATTTACCGTACTTTGCCGGTCGCTTTTAGGCATTATATATACGCTCGCGCGCGTGCGAAAATTAATAGTTCCGCGTGCGCGCGTGGGCGGACGCCAGCGGTGCGCGCGTCAACGTCGCTTTTCGATTAACTTTCTCTCGCCGAGGGCGACACCAACGCGCGCGCGTGAGTGCGTTTGACAGCAAAGTGCGGTTGAGCGCTTCCTATATAGCTACTGCTGCTGCACCTGTCGTGCAACGCAACGCGAGCTCCCTTGACTCGCCCTTGGGCCAGTAGTGAACGCGCCATCTGACCGGTGCAAGTTGAGGGCTTGTCCACGGTGTCTTGAATGATTAGTGGTGGTGCTGCTAAACGAGTTGTTGTGTTATTTTGGATGTTCGGATATGTTACGGTGGGGTTGTACTGAGCAACGAATATTTATCATGTGATTGAATGTACTAGACTTTTTGAACTAATTTTGAAAAAATTACCTCGTAGATTTGTATGGCATTATACATTTGAAATAGTAACAACTGAAAATAAAAAGACAAATGAAATTTTTTTTTTTAATTATATCGTTGACAAGGGCTTATAAACGTAACTGAATATTTGCAGCAATATTTTTTGAAAAAACAGGTTGTTGTATATAAATTCTTCTTCATATGCGTAATTCTGTGGCATTTAAAAAAAAAAAGTATTTACTTAGAATATTCGTACAATCGGTAGCAACAAACTTTTTAAACAATACCCAACTTTATATAGACAGCGCAGTTCCTCGCATTTGAAGACATATTGACACAAGTTTAAATTCCAGTCCGGAGCAAAATGCAATAAATTCAATCCCGTCAAAAGACAGTAGTCAACGTCAGTAAAAAGTCAAACGCGCGTTACCTGCGCGCGCGCGCAGCTTCGAAATAGCAGCAAGAATACAGCGCATCGAGAATTCCGCGAGCATCGGTTCGATCCGCTCTCGTAGTCTCGCGCGATGCCAAAAATACAGAACGAAGCACTTCGTAAAAAATAACACAATCGCTCAATGTCGAGTACCTACCTCCTATACATACGTACTCGGGAGAGGCCAGCGCTGAAGAACACCGCGCGAGCACGTATTATACACACGTACACTGCACATACACAGAAGCGTGCCGCAACCTCGCGTATACTTATTCCGGAAGCGTTCCGCGCGCGGAAGTAAAAGGAGGATTCACCAGGGCAAAAAGGCGAAAAGAAGCGCCAGGGTATAGAGGTATACATATACGGGAGGCAGAGGAAGACACAGTTTCGGTATATTCCTGCGCCCCCCGCGCTCGCCGAGGGTAAAGCAGGGCATTACAATGCGATCTGCGTTACCGGTGGGGGGTTATATAAAGAGGAAAAGAGAAAAAAAGAGAGTATCGCGCGCGTCGAGAGGAGCGCTATATATATACGACGAAAAAAGGGGGCATCCGCAGAGCAGCGCTCGCGCGAGCAGAGGCGCCCCCATAAATATTTATAAGGCGTATGCGCGCAGTTTCATCCCGGCAGTTTGTTCTATCTGGATCGCGTACTGGATTCCCGGGGATCGTTACACTCTCCGCCGCGCGCTCTTGAGAAGAGAGAGAGAAGAAGGAGACGAGAAAGAAAGTTTAGCCGTACTACAGCGGTGGCGAATTTACGCGCTAGCCAGCCGGATAAGTGTTTTGAAGAGCTGAAAAGCATCGGGTCCGATAAGATGGGTTGAGCATGTTAACGTAATTGTAACGGTTCAGGTTAATCTTTTAAGATGTTTGTTGAATTTTTGTTTACACGTCCGAATTCAAATTGTTTAATAATAAATTGCGAATTACTTATTACGTATAATGTACTTATTAATGATATACAGTTTTACAAAAAATATTAAACTAAACATATCATGCCGTGTCTTGTTTTCTAATATAAATTTCGCGGAAACTTTTACTGACTGTATCATTCTCTCCGTATACATTAAAATAAAAAGTAAAAATTTCATTAGAATAATCAAACCGAGAAGTTTCTTCTTATATTCTGTTCCGTCAATGAAAGTAAAGTAGTATTTTACTGCAAGCATTTTAAAACGCGAGACTTCTGTGCGCCTCGACTTTTAGATGTGCTTTTATTTTTTACTCTATGCAATAAAAAATGTTTACTTGAAAACGATATTTTCAAGATAAAAAAAATCTATAAAAAAAGTTATTTAACTCTTTATGCTTACAATATCACAGTACTAAAAAAAAGAAACTAAAGACTCCGACTTTGTCATAAACCTTGCATCTTCAAACTTGCCAAGATGCTGTAAAAAATTTCGTTTTTATCAAAGTTCGACATCATTCAAAACAAAGACCAAAGATTCGCACCGTACCGACGTCCTATATACTGTGCTTTCTTCTCGCACAAGTTTTAGATTGGCCCCTGCACACACACACACACACACCTACACCTCTGTCTAATATAAAAACGACGACGAGTTTCGCTCAGGTAAGAGTGCGCAGTCACGCAGCGACAGGCGCTCAAACACAAAAACTGCACTGCTGCGCAAACTTTTATACAATCGTACGTCATACCTATATGGAGCTCAAATTTCGCTCAGACTGCTGGATAATTCAGGACGCGGAACGTCGATCACACCCTCCGCTTATCGCTCGTGTGCGTTTTAAAACCCGTTGCCGTCTGCGAGAAGGTAGGTAAAGGAATTCTCTCGCGCGGGGATGCGACACTACAGCAGAGCAGAGGCGAACTTTCGAAATTGAATCGAATCGAGTTTGCCGGGCGGCGCGCGCGGCTCGTACCTATAGTTGTCGCGCGATTTGCGGTTCGGTCGCGCTACGCTGAGCCGACTTGAGCACGATCGAGTTTAGATTTTATTACGCGAACTGTCCGACCCTCACCCCCTTCTTCAGCGTCTCATTTTCGCGTTCGTTATAAGTATCGTTGAACGCTACTAAAGCGCTGGAGAAAAAGCTCTTCGTAGATATACCCGTATTTTGAGTGCTGTGGTGGATAAGGTGTTGGGCATATTTTATTATATTGCTAAGTATCTCAAAGAAAAACCTTTGTAACGGTGAAATTTTTCGACTCTGAGATTTCGCTGATTTTTTATATTTCAGAGCTCCCTAAGTCAAAATATGCATTTTCTGAAAAATGTCTGTGTGTATGTATATATGTATGTGTGTGTGAATGTGTGTTATAAATTTGTGTGTCGAATAACTCAAAAATAGACAGAGGTATAAAGTTCATCTTTGGCAGGTATATGGAGTTTATTTTAAAGTTGTGCAAATTTAATTATATAGTTGATCGGATACTATATTGAGTATTTAATAAATAAAAAGAAAAGTATGGAAAAATCGAAAATAATTTGTTTTATCGCCGGGTTTGGATATCGGTCGGAAGTAGGTCCATTTACTGAACAGTCTTAAAATTTCCTATATATATATATCCATATTTTTTCGGCCCTATCAGATAACATTAATTCGGTTAGAAAAAATAAAGAAATGTATGAAAAAATCGAAAATAATGTTTTTCGACGCGAGGTTAAAAGATGGGTTAGAAATAGGAGCAGTACTTTTGCTTTCCTATATATTCATATTTTTTCGCCCCAGTTGTATAACATTAAGTTGGTTATAAAGAATAAAGAAAGATATGAAAGAATAAAAATAATTTTTTTCGAAGCGAGTATTAGAAATTAGAAGTAGAAGCTTTTTCTAAAAGTACAGAAATATTGAAAAATATAAAGAGATTGCATAATGTATTTATGTAAAACAAAATATACAGAAACAATGTAATTTCATATTAAAATATAAATTTGTAAAAATTATGATGTAATTTAACAATTCTCTTTCAGAAAGCATTCTGCTAAAGCTGTTAACTGTTAGCTGTTTTTGAGTAAAATGTGAAGGTACCCGAGAGAGTATCAATTTTCGCATGTTGGAATTCGGGCTTGGGACTATGCTATTTGTATTCGCCATGCCCGAAACCCCCTACTTCAATAGGGCATACATGGCCTTTCTGAGGAAGTCGATTTTTTTAGTATAATGTGAGGTTACCGAATTTGTAGTCCTACCAGATCTACGTACTCTACTAGAACGTACATTAATCAGTTGATCAATGTACGTTGGTAGTTATTTTATTCTATTAAGTAAGTGTTCAGTTTCACTAGCATCGAACTGTGTGTTTTTATTTTAGTTCCTTGATATGCAAAATAATATTTATACAAAAAAATGTAAAAATAAAATAAATCATAAAATTCTAAATTAAATCTACGGTTATAAATATTCATTCATAATAAATTTAAGCAAATTTCGAGATTTTGTAGGCTTTTCTAACTCAACGCTCAAACAGCTCCTTTTTTTAGTACGACCCAAATAGTAGGTACCTTTGTAACGCGTCGCCCAAATAGCGCCTTTTGAAACGAGCCACTCAAATAGGACCTTTCACCTCCCAGACGACGATATCTCTGCACATGTATAAGATTACTAACCAATTTGTTGGCAAAAAAAGGATGCTTACACAACTTATTGTAAGAAAAACAAATTATTAAAGATAAACTCTTTGAAATTTGTAATAAAATAAAAAATGGAAGGATAAATTTAATAAAGATGTACTTGCATGATTTTTAATTTTTCATAAATTATATCATTTTACATGATTTTATCGTACAAAATAAAAGTATGTAGCAGTGGCAGACTTATTTAAAAAAGAATATATAATATAATTTTAAATGTTTACAAAAGTGAAGTATATCAATGCCAAAAATTCTTGTAGCAAATACTCGCTTATTGATATGTAGAAATTATAAGTATTATCATTATTGTATTCTGAAATGTATTTTCTTATTTTTCAAAAAGTTTGAAAAATTAACATCACTTGGATTGCTTCATTTATCTTTTATTTCCATTTACAATTAATAAATTAACAATTCTTTTTTAGTAAATTCATACATAAAAAAAATAGGATCGATGGTCATATATAACTGGCAGTATAGTCTTTTAATCTCACAGTTAATAAATATAAAAATGAGCTTACACGATTCGGATCTTATGTACATAACGTGTTCTTCTTGTCGATTTCCGGCGTAGACTAGAGCATTCATGAATTAGACGTCATAAGCTTCGTACTAGACGTTTTAAAAATCATTATTTTTTATTTATTTACTGTATTATCACTTTCATTTAATTTAATCTAATCTATTCTAATTACCATTTAATTTATTGGCTTTACCAATAAATGTTTTTGTTCATTAAATAGATTACAGATATTTCAAACTTTTAAACATTCTTTTCAATCTTGTCAAACATTATTTTAAGTACTACATTATTTTCTTCATAAATCACTATTTTGCTGATAAATCAGTATATTTATACATATTTCATAATAAACTTGTGATTAATTAACACGTTAATTCTTTCTACGCACGTTTCTTTCCTTTTTTTTAATGGATCGGATAATATTTAGTAATTTATCATCGTCGACTCCATACAAATTTTTGATAGAAAAAGTTTACTGTGTTGAATATAAAATATTAAATATATGAATGTGAGTAAATATGTTTTTTCTACATTACGTACGACAGAATAAGTAAAAAATGGCAATGTAAACAATATCACATTTATGGACATGATATTGAACATATTGCTTTTCATCGAGATTTTCGTCCATTAAATGAGAATACTGTTTATTTTTTGTAATAATTACTCACAAAAAGTTAGTCATTCAAATTATAAGTTACCTAAAGCAGTTTTTTTGTATTAAACTATAAATGCTTGTAAATCAAGTCTTATTGTTTGTCGCATAGACGTTAATTTCACTTTTTGATAAAGGCAGTTATATATTCTATTATCACTTTTAAATAAAATTCTTGCTGCTACTTTTTTCTCTTACACATTTCGATATTATTAATATAGTCATTAATGATTACTTTACTAACAAATGAAAATTTTTTGGTGATTAAAATAAGATAACAGCATTATTACAATCCGATTGTTTCGTTTCTTTTAACATTATGTTTCTAACAATAACGTCATAATTATCGCAATTCACACACCCTTGTGTGTTTTTGTATGTGTGTGCGCCTGGACGCGCTTGTGTGTGTATTGTATTAATAGCTAAGGTGTCTATGTAAATTCAACACCTTTAATTTCATAACGTCGATGTTGGCAATATTACTAATGGTAATAATAACAATAAAAATAACCAAATAGCATTAATAAAATTTAGAATGATAATGATGAAGCTAATGATAACGATGAGAACCGTCACATAATTACTAATACTAACGTTTTGTTTTACACTATACAGAGATGTACAAAAGATTTCGTTTTATATCATTCTTACATACATTTATTCTTATAGTCTTATTGTTGAATTTGGCAAAGTAGCTTTAATACATGATACATAAAACATTATATCAAATAAATGCAGCTAAAAATGTTATATGTACAAGTCATAATGAAAGATGAGAACGATTTTTTTTTTTTATATAAGATTGCAATTTAATGATTATGGCTTATTCGAGTTAACTGCACCCGAAAGCAGAGATTGTCTTGTTTTCTTTTATTTATCATAATAGCACAGAACTTTCTAGAATATTTCTTCAAGCTAAAGCTATTAAATCGAATCAAACCAATACGTCATACAACTGATTAATTTGATTGTATGTATTCATTTTGATATCAAAAACTTTGTAAAAGAATTTTTTTCTGTGTATATGACCTGTTTTGATTATTACTGAACAATTCCAAGTTTATAATAAAAAGAATGCAATATCATATACAACATTGTTACATTCATTTCTACATATTTATTTCTATATTTCTTTGTCATTAAATTTTCGTTATTGCTTTACTATATAAGAAATATAATATAGTTATAATTTAATATAATTTGTATTTAAAATTAAAAAAAAATGCTAACTCATTTGAGTTTAAAATTTTAAAATTGAATCAAAATGAAAAAACATGAATATATATAATTTAATAATATTTTAGAATCAATTTAATTTTATATTTACATAACAAATCCTAAAAAAAATGAACTGCAGATCATACGAATTAATTTTAAAATAATTTAAGTTGGTAAAGTAACGTAAATTTCGGTGCATACGATCTCTATAAATATTCTCTAACAATTAAAATTGTCACCTTTACCCAACTCTGGAAGAATGTAAATTTTTTTTTTGTAATTAAAAATATAAAATGTTCGTGATTATGGATGGCACTATTACAGTTTTGTGCTATTAGATAACAACTATCACAAAAACAGTTGGTATCTAGCAATAAGTTAAGGACGGCGAGATGAAGAATGATTATTGTAATAAAAATAAAAAATTATTGATTTATCGAAGTACTAATACGGCTTGTGCTGGTCGGTGGTGGCAGACGCAAAGGAACGTTGGCTTGAAATTCAGTCGGTTGACTTTCATTCGGTTCGGAATCGAGATCATTTTCACAGCGTTGAGGCTTCTGTCTCCCCATACTTAATCTAGAGAGGCCGTAATTTAGGCCAGCTACATCATCGGCTTCCGAACTTGAAGCACCTATATCTTCGCCTTCACTGCCAGCTGTAATACAGAAGAATTGGTTACTTTTATTCTTTAGTTTTAATACTTTAGGTAGTTGACGTGGGCTAATCGTATACAAAAGTTTCGACTTTCCTACGTTTACTAGTTCGAGTTTTGTTTACTAGGGAAGGTGAGTTTTGAGAGGAGCAAACTTGAAGTGCACGCCACCCCCACTTCACGCGTCTCACCCATAGTCCCTCTTGCGCGCGTCTGCACGGGCGCGCGCTCTGTCTCTCTCGCTCTCTCCCTCCCTCTTTCTCTCACTCTCTCCCTCTCTCACACACACCACACATGTGCCCCCTCACGCTATACTATTA
This sequence comes from Torymus auratus, assembly GCA_900474315.1. Classification (NCBI taxonomy): domain Eukaryota; kingdom Metazoa; phylum Arthropoda; class Insecta; order Hymenoptera; family Torymidae; genus Torymus; species Torymus auratus. The sequence continues at coordinate 30,255 of UXGD01000091.1, forward strand.
TACCTTCCGTACTTTACGCCTTCATTGAATTTTTCAATTTCACAGTACAATATTGGGGTTACATGTTAAGTGTTGAAACTTTCAAAGTGAGTATTTTACTCTGAAACTGTTACGTTTTTTAAATATCACTAATTCATACTATGTGAAATAATAAGTGGTTAACATTTAAAAAAAAACGGCAAAAATATGATTTATACATGCACCAACTACCTTAAATATTGACAATATTTTCGACTTACATTGTAAATCATGTAATAACTGCACTGCCGTAAGTATCTTGGCTCGATGTTCAGGATGCTGAATACGGAGATAATCAAGATCGGCTGGTTCTAATTCTCGAAACAGCTCAAGATCTTCGTATCCATTTAGCAAAAAGACGGAAATATACTCCTGTGATAGAACAAGTTTAAGATAATTTGCTGTCAATTATTTTGTAGGTATTTAAAAAAATGTTAGCATAATAAGAAAGTAATGTGAAATGAGGGGTTTCCACTGACATTTCATATATTTATGCAGGAAAAGTTAAAGATTTATCAAATCTTAGATTACAATTTTGTACAGATTTCAAAAGTAATATAGCATAATCAAGTCAAATATCGTATAGTGGGGCTTATAGGTGTGTAAGTGATAACCTGTGCAGTGAAATTTACCTGGAGATTCATTCGTTGTAGAAGTTCTGGTACTGAACCTGGTTTCTGTCGATACTTTTGTCCCCATCTTCCTCGTCGCACGTATCGCTCATTAATTATTTCTACGTTAATAAACTTAAAGTGGCCTATACGATTGTAAATCATTCCTTTCCATAGGCCGCTTGTATTCATCTGCAGGACGTCAATTATATCGCCTTTCTGTAAAAATGCAAATGAAACCACAGTTTAATACATTTCATACGAGACAAAAATATAACGTGACCCTATACTGCAATAAATGTGTACCTTGAAGGCTAGAGCCTCTTTATCGTACGGGCTTGGCATGCAGTCGACTAGAGCTCTCGCCCGGCACAAAACTCCAACGGGCATTATGCTATTCGACGGAGCACCCGTTGTTCCAGGCGCCAGCTCGATTCGCTGAGGACTGTTGGGCTCGCGGTCTTCGCACGATATGGAGCTATGATTGCTGCCGGCGCGTACGAGAGCTTGAGTACTGCTGGAACCGCTGCCGCTCGGCAAACTTTCGACGCTACTTGCACTGCAGGGAAACGCAGCTTCGCTGACCGAACCTCGTTCCTGGCGTAGCCGCGAAATCTTGCGCTGAACGTCTTGCCGAAGTGTCCTCGCGCGACCAGCAATGCCGCTTGCCGGCACGACTTCGTTGCTCATGTGTACGTTTCTAATCGCACCTTTGTTCCCGGGGTTATCTGACTGTAAGACATAAAATATTGCAAATTGATCGATCAATAGTTTGCAATTTAAAATAATATATAACTATAGCAAACGATTTTAGATATTTTTAAATACCATAAGACTAATTGGTGCATTCGATAAGTGCTTGACGTGCCACCTCTTTGCTCCCATTTCGGCAGGATCTGGTTCTTCGTAATCAGTGCTCTGACTTCTTGGAGATTCTTCATTGTCTTCATCGCCGCTACTTCGACTCTGAAATATAAACTAAGAATATGAAATTTTAAAATTATATAATTGTTCTTATGCCAGTTGATTCTTTACTAAGAATTAAAATTAATAAGTTATATTATATATGTGGATAGAATTTTCGCTATGCCTTTTAGACCTTAGTTAATGGATTTAAAAATTGCAAGTCATCGAAATAAAGCTTACTGGGTCACAACTTTTTTAAATTAATTATTAAGAATATAATGAAAAATGCAATGTATTATATTTTTGTTTTATCTCCAGAAAAACTGATTTTTAATTTTTGTAAAATTTAGAATATGCAATTAAAAAATAAAAAGAAGCTAAATACAAGGAATATTTAAAGGAAACGTTTGAACAACATAAATAAATTCTAGATTTTAGTTACACTAACCTGTACATCACTACTTGCGTATTCAGCACTTTCTCGTGAAGCTTTCGAGTGCGTCAGTGGTATTATAGTGGGTGGATTGTTGTGCCCTTGCGGGACAATTAAACCTCTCATAGTTGAGGTAACTTTTTTAGGCCTTTCTTTCGGTACGCTTATATCTCCTGCTGTACGTAATGAAATAACTCCTTCGTTGTTACTTCCGGAATTCATGTGCATTTGATACGCTATCCTGAAACGTCAAATACATTTTTTATTATTAATTTATGGGTTTTAATGCATATTAATAATAATTGATTAATACTTTCACAATTCAATGAAAATAAATTATTAATTTCATTTAAATTATTTTTAACAATCATGACAAACTAAGCGTTATTAAAGTAAAGTTTGAATTTTCTAAGAAATTTTGTATTATTATTTTCTTACCTCCCATTCTCCACTGTACAACTAGCATCTGTGCTACTGTTACAAGTCATCAAAAAATCCTCAGGATCAGATTCGTAAGGTGGCTCATCGTACCAATGCTGAAGTCCTCCTCCCACTACTTCTAACGTTCGCATATCTCCGCATCTTGCCTCCTCGTCGTACATATATGTATCATCTTAAAAAGTCAAACCAGTATTACAATTAGTATATTATTAATTATCATAATATAATCTAGTAAATTATGTATAGTAACATAAAAAAGAACGTAATTTTACATTTTATATTTATAAGAAAAGAAACACTTTATGCGTCTGTCTGCATCATATTTATAAACCACAATTTAGTTAGGTTATTAAATTTTTTGAAAATTCCTTAATACATTAACTATATTTCATTGTAAGAAAATACTTAAAATTAATTTATATATTTTTCATCTATGTACCTGGATATTGACTTTGACCATCTCGCCCTAGTTGCATTAATCCTTGCCTGATGTCTCTTAGGATCTTGGAAAGAAAAGTGTCTTTTTAATACCACTTATAGAATTAACAATCATTGTAAAAGAATTAAACTAAAATTTGTTTTATAACTAATTTTTATCTCATCACCTTAAACTCATTTGATTAAAATAATTTTTTTATGAAGCTGTCGGGTCTTATGATTAAAATAATATATCAGTAATCGATTTGAGATAATATCATTTCTAAATATTTCGTGTTGGTTAACATTATTATAGAAATTTTTCCTTTTTAACAGTTTTACATAAATTGTTGAACTATTTTTACATAAGATTAATAACTGCAGGTATCGCAAATTATTGTATGTATTAAATAATAAAAATGTATAAATAGTAGTGTATACGAGCAATTATTATAATTTTGATCTTTTTGTGATTTAAAGTTTGAAAATCATATATTACGTGAACGTTATGACATACATATATTTTTATTTTTATAAATATACGTGGTAAGACTCACCTCTTCGTGTTCCCTGTTAAACCGTTCTTTCTTCTTTAATGCCTCTTGCACTTTCAACTGAAAATCGACCTCACAATCAGCATTTACACATAAATAATTTAAATAAATAATTGTCAGAAGCAGTGTTACCAGGTGGCGATTTTCTGTCTTTCTTGCTTTCAAACAGAGTGACGTCACTTATATGAGAGTATAGAGAATAGAAAATCGCCAATTGGTCAGCCTGGTCAGAAGTATACAAATAGTCTATGATTTCATATTTTGATATCAGAATGTACATTTTTATTTTTTACATCCATTACAATACGCAAAGGATGTTTTGTATAAACAAGCTAGAAAAGGTGCTTTGGACTGTACTATACTAGTAGTCTTTACAGTAAGAAAATATGATTTTCAATTACTACGTGACAATGTAGGTATGCGTGTTGCGTTCTAGATTGACACAATTACTTTCTACAACTATTGTATAAGACATGGGTGGAATAAAAACCATGGGTTTGCTTGATTTGAGTACGTCATCATTTTTCAAAATATATCGATTTGGCTATACATGACTATTTTGTTTTACATGAAAATTAAAATTTTTACTGAATTTAGAAATCAGAACTGAAAATGACACTTTTTTAATACTCTTCACCATGATTCGTCGTATCACATTATAACTGTCTTATTAATTAAACATATTGTAATAAGATGCTCAGAAATAAAAAATTAGTTATTTAATTAATTAATGTATTTTTCAAAACCGGCTGAATAAAATTCTGGTTAAAAGATTTGATGACAAGGTATAAATAATTGCAAAATTGATCAATGAAAAAGAGATGAATGACTAACATCCTTCCGATCCTATAATAAATATTCAAAAAAATATTTGTAACAATAAAATATTTCTATTGTCTCGGTATAAAATTTGAGTTTAAAAACTTAATATGTAAATTGCTTGTATAAATAGATAAATAATAAAATAAATTAAAAATTCCTCAACATTAAAACAAAGTTCTATAGCAAGTCAAGACTACACAAATTATTTAACTAAAAAATGGTAACATTTCATGCAAATAATAGATATCTTGTAAATATTTGAATATGAGCTGTAATCCTTCAAAAAAAATGTGGATTTTAACCAGATTTTTTTTCTAATATGTATGTAAGTAATAAGACGGGGAAATTTAGTAGCATTCAAAAATTATCAATAATTTATCAATATATGTATCGTTCTGACCGTTAGTGGTGAATTTGTATTTACAATTTTATATGAAAAATAATTTTTGAATAAGTTTCATAAGCTTCTATACTGATAAACGTTGTTCAACACTTCCACACCATGGTAAATGACATTCACGCAAAATATTGTAATCATATATCAGTAACTTGTAAAATTAGAACACCAATAGTAGCGGTTCATTTTCTAATTTAGCTAATTCAAACCTTTATATAATCTTAAGTGATGAAATTATGTAAATTTACTCTTTTTGATAATAACATATGTTCTATAAGTATAATGAGAATGTTTTACAAATTGAACAATTCCCTTTCCTTTAAAACATTCAATCTACAATTAAATAATACACCAAACACGCCATGACGATACAAATAATTTATCAATGAACTATACCCTATGTATGGTTTCTTCAAAGCTGTTGATTTGACTTCCATTAGTTTGAAGATACTTCAATCGATCGTAATCTCGAGGATCTACCATAGAACGAAGGACGGTGTGTCCCTCTGCTGTCAGACCCAAGCCGCTCTGCAAAACACTATCTGGAGTATCAACCTGTCAAAGGAAGTCGAACTAAAGAAACAATCCTATTGATGCGCGTTATGAAGATAACCAGAAAACCAGTATATTTTATACAAGAGATCCGACGAGACTTTATATAACATTTAATTTATAATATGCTTAAAAATTATGAAATCATTTTGCTTAATCAAGGAGCGCAGAAGCGCTTCGAAGGCAAGTATAATAGAAGAAGCCTGAGACTCGGCCGCACTACTTATACATTGAAATGGGTGCCCGAGAAATTGAAATATTTACTGCCATTTTCATAAACTATTCTTTCAAATTAGGTCTTATTTTGTCATTTACTAACAAAATATTTATCATTGCTAAACAGTTAAATTTATAATTTAGTTTTGATCATAATATAATAACTATGTTTAATTTATTATATTGAAATCTGAAGTATACATACAATTGTATATAGTGTATACAAATAAGCCTTCAATATGACGTTAAAAAGTTCAAAAAGAAAACGATTAGTATACAAAATAACCATAGATATTATATACATATATAATATACATATTCCCACACACACACACACGCACACTGGAAATCACATAAAAGTTTTCATAGAATATTTTTTACAGTCATAGTATAATCCATTTATTTCATGTTGATCTATTTGTGTACCTATTGCTTTTGTATTTAGACAATATAATCTTATATATATATTATATATATGTTAAAAATACAACAAATCAGCTAGTCGTTTATATAAAAAAGGTCAGATCCTTCAAAACTTGTGAGAAATTTTCATTAAATTCAAATGTGGTTATTTATAATATAAACATACTAAAATATGAAATGTTGCATTACAGATAGATGTTATAATAAAAGTTTCAAAAAAGTTTTTCTCTAAACCCATATCACCTTTTTAAGAAGTGTTATTTAAAAACTGTTAAGTAAAGGGAGCTGCACCCCCTTCGCGCTTCACGTCACCTTGCGACCGCTAACATTTTACATACTGCAGTATATACATGTATATAAAAGAGTCACCTTTATATATAAGGCATAATCACAATAAAGTCAATCTGAAGCATTGAAAATCTAATGAAAAACATTTATTACTTAAAATTATACTTCAAAATTCATTTAAACCTTTTATTAATTAATCCATATATTCTTGGACGAATTTAATGGAGTACACAGATTGCTTATATAAAATGATCCTGTTGTATATGGGAATGCCATATACTTAAGATTCCTTTTTACGAATTACAAATGAACCTACAAACTATCACTGTTATATTTTTTCAGTCTGAATACAAATAACATTGTAACTTCAAAAATGCTTTTAAAAATAAAATGTCAAATACAAAAAGATGTATTTGGGTGACATTTGTATATCTAAACATTATCTGGTTTTCTAAACAAAATCTATATTCTGAAAGATCTCAGTTTTTAAACGGAAAAATAAAATGTTTCCCGCAATATTCTAAGTGGCTTAAAGCACATTTGTATAAACATTCTTTTTAATAAGAAACTAGCGTTAAATGGCGCGCTACGCGCGCCTCTGTTCGTCTTTTGTTATACAAAATTCGATATTTGATTGCTTACATATTCGATAAAACGATAGTTCTCGAATAGGATTTTTATATAAAGGATCTAACAGATACTGAGATGTTCTCTTGGAGAGATTCGAATTTAATAAATAGTTTTATAGACAGTCCCAAAATAGTCGGAAGTGTCTTCCATAAGTTAATTTATGTATATGATTATTCAAAAATTTGAGTGGATATAATCATTCATGTATATCATATACATCATTGCATTTTTTTAAAAATATACATTTTGCAACGGGTCATCATAAAGTTATATGTGAGACGACAAAAAGAATTAAAATTGATAGTATATGAATTGTTTTCTAAAACTTCTTTTGCTTAAAAATGCAATAATTTTATGGGTCACTAAAATATACATGTTTGAAGTACATATAGCTATAATTAAAAAATTTCTAATCATTCTTACTGTTCTCAAAACTTCTAAAAAAAATTCTTATTTCTCTGATTATTTTTATAATTAATAATGAAAAAACTATAACGTTACAAAGTTTCTTAAAATGGAAGTAGCTACGCTGTGACTCACAGCTTGTGTGATACTTTTTACCGCAAGCTCGTGGTCTATTCAAATCTACAACTGTGAATTAATATAATTTCGATTCATTTCAACGTTAACATTTCTTTTAAAAAAATGATTGAAAATTATGCATATTAGCGTACCGATTTGTACATTTGCATGAAAATATTCAAAACCTTATTATAAAAAAAACTTATAAAAAATCTATGCTGTAACTTCCATACTCAATTCTGGTCTTTATTTGTTAATCTTAATAAGATTGATTACACTATTGTAATGTGAATTGAATATATTATTATTATATTGAATTTATTTTCATAGCTGTAATTAAATTAATTTTTAATTGAGTATTCAACCGCAAGAGCTATTCGTATAATTAACAGTAATATTCACGACACGTTAAACAAAGGAATATTTTCAAGAATTATTTTCTGGAAAAGTCATTCGACAACATAACATTTTTATTATTATTAAAGAACTACCTTAAAGCATTATAAGAAGACTTATTTATCAGAATGCGATTCCACCATTTTCATTATACAAATATAATAACTTAGCGTCAAGAAAAAAATCAAAACTGCATTGATTCAGTCATCTTGAATAGTTAAAATTTTTATTTTGACGTTTTCATGTTTTTCATAATTATAGAAAATTTAATTATTTTTTACAAATTGAATATTTAATGTACATACAGACGCTCACTCATGTACACGCCCACATTCGAATGTACAAATGTTCTTCCTTTTCGCTTCTAGGATGTCTGAATTTTAGAAGACTGTCATTTAGTTTCTAAGAAGTACATACTTATTATAGGGCAAGTGTGTCAGGTACTTTGCCCCCTATAATCAGACGACAAATTTCAGTTACTGGACATTTGAAAGCATGCAAAAATCGAGTAACTGGTGAAGGCACAGTAACTGGCACACTTAGCTATAAAGTAAATTCAACGAAGTAGTTAACTCGGGTTTTGACCATTTTTTATTAAGATATTAAATAGGTATGCTTTGAAATTTGAGTATTTAGAAAAAAGCCTTGATAGAGTATTTAAAAAAAATCTTTTGTTCTTTATGAGACCCGTTCTGAATCTATTGCGCTACAATGAACTGAGACCCTATAAAATTTAGAGCTTTTATTATTTTCAATAGTTACTGTAATAAATCGAATGTAACTAAATATATAAGTATTCTCCACTTTATTATCTTGTTACAGTTAGTTGATACTAAAGCAAGTAACTTTTTACTATATATACAATATCGTTGAAAAAATGGTATTGTAACAATAAATTTTGTGATAACTTATTGTAAAGTATAAGAATAGTACTTATAGGATTTATTAGATCCTAATTGTAACACACGAGAACGATAATTTTTGAATACTGTGCATAAATATTTTGTGTTTTATATTTATCAAACACCTAAAAATTTTCTCGATAATTCTTGTTATCTTACTACTTAACGCTTAACTTTGCGATAACGTTTATCGCATTAGATCGATTTTGAACTATCTAACAAGATTAATTTTCAACACTTGTAAATATAATTAATAAAAGTGTCCGAAATCTAATCAAAGGTACATCATTTGATGATTAAGCTATAGCGCTTCAAAAACTTAATTTGTATGTACTCGAATAATCTTACAAGTAAAGCATTTTGGTGCTCTTTTCATTGAAAAATTTATTTTCAAAAAGATGAAAAAAAATTTTTAATCTGCGTCATTTTTAATTCTCATGGTTTTATTGAAAAATAATATATTTTGAAAATACTAAAATAATTATTCTTTTAAGCGTTTACTAAACTATTTTCGATAAAATTACTTTTATTTTTCAAATCGATAAAATAAAAACTATTAATAAAACTACATGCTAACCTTCTTCGCGAACTAAAGTAAATAGAGCCAATATACTTCTTTATATAGTTAATGACTTCATTTGAAGTATTTTGCGCTAATATCATCAATATTATTTATATCCTTTGTAAGCGAGACTGAAAAAGAGACCTTCATTTTTCGTAAAAGAAAAAATCAAATACTTTTAGAAATCGTCCAAAATTATATCAAGGCAGTTATTACCTAAAACAAATAAATTCGATTTCTTTTTGCAACTTTCAGCAAAATTAATTTAAATAGTAAGAAGTATAACTTTCAAATTTGAGAGCAATTTACCGTTTACTTTCTGAGATATGCTGTATGCTATTTCAAATATTGAAAAATCAAATATTTTAAATTGAAAAAGATTTATGTTTTCGGTCAAAAGTTGTAATCATTGAAATTTTGAGCCGAAATTTTGAAATTAATGTATAATTTTATTAAAAAAAAAAATAGGTCTGATGGTTGTAACTATATAGGCTAATTCTTCTTACTACAACTTATACTCAATAATAATAAACATACTCATAAACAATTATTTAGATAAAAAACTGTTACAAATTTATACCACATTGGTCGAATGTCGAATGTCATTAATGTTTTGGCTTACGTAGTTGGGATATAACTACCTTAATAAATTTTATATTGTATTTGATTTTTTTGTTGAGAAAAATGTAAGATCCACATATAATGAAGTGGATGTAGGAGATTGGTGCACGAAGCGCGCAGGGGAACACAGATTCTATAATTTTATTTTGTAAAGGAACTACCTTGATAAAAATATTTTCTTAGTATAAGACCTAGTAATTTTAAATACTACGTTTCATGCATTAAAAAATAACTATTGAAAATATATGACTAAGTGCTAAAAATAAGTACAAAAAAACTAGAAAAAAGTGAATTTCATACAAACAGAATTATTTTAGTAATATGTAGTGAAGATATAAATTTTATATGTGAATGCAAAACATTGTAATAAAACCCAAAATAAATCATTTTATGAATCTTACTCGTTGTGGAACACCCGTTTTGGAAGAGTTGTGTCGCGGAGAATGTGTCTGCCCGTGTTTGTCTTTCCTGTGCGTCTTTAATCCTCTTAAAATTCTGGAAAACGTCATCTTCTTCTTACTTGTGTTTTGTCCTTGTTCTGAAATCAAAGTTAAAAGAGTGAAATTAATTAAAAATAAAAATAATCATTTTTTACCATATCGGCGCTGAGATTTTTAAATTAAATTTTAAAAATATCTATTTTTTTTAAATATTGCCATATTCACCTACACTCCAAAAGTTAAAAGTTTATTAGAATTACCCATTTAAACAATTTTTATTTTGAGATATTCATTTTCTTTATTGAAATAGATTTCTTTAAAATTTTTTCATCTCAAGAATTTTTTTTATCGAAAAAGGTATTTAAAGCATATAAAAATAAACTTACCATTAGGTGGAAACTCGTAAAAAAAAGCAGATCTTGGACTCAAACAGCTGTAACAAAAATTAACATTCTAATTTGAGTTTTACAACTAAAGAATATTAATATATTGATGATTGATGCTATCAAGTAAATAAAATTTATTTAATTTCCTAATGTTAATAAAAATATAGTTTTGATACTTTAATAACTTAAGAATCTATAATATATTTTTAAATGTAACACGTGTCAAAAAAATCTTTTATACAATCATAAAATAAAACTTCTAGTTTTACCTTTGATATAGAGATTGATGTTGCTGAATGGCGTTGTTAGCTAAAGTCATATTTTGTGTTGCTAGCGCAAATTTTTGTTGCCTTTGCTGCATCATTTGACGTCCGAAAACTCCATAACCAAAACCATAAATCTCATCTTCTTCTTTGTCACTTAAGCAACTGGAGGGCTACAAAACAGTTATAAAATTTTTATATGTAGTATTGAACAAAAAAATCATATAATAACGACTTGTGCACCGTTTTTTCAAAAACTTTAATGTTTCTTGAAGGATGCGGTATATATCGAAGCAATTACAAAAAAATATAAATAAAAATTGACTTACCGAATATTTTCCTGGGACATAAATAGGTTGTGAATGACTCGTTGTAAGTTGGGTGTTAGACATTCTGGGGGAAGCATTAGTTTCACGGCGTCGTAGCTCTTCAAGAGGCTCAAGAACATCGCCATAATGTGTTTTCAAGAGGTCTGCGTACCGCGATGCTAGTCCCTCTAAGTATCCACGGTCGCCGTCCTAAAAAATGCATTTTTTTTCAATCGTTTCTTCAACAATTTAATAGTTGTTAGACATGAAATTAGTATTTATTATATTGTGAATATCAATTTACCATAATTAATAAACTAAAATTGAATTTATACAAAAAGTAATTTTCACATCAAATTTTTTTAGTTTGTATCTAGAAGACCACTTTTAGTAGTATATTCGAAGTACACGTATGACAATAAGTAATAAACGTTAACGCTTACGAATATATAATATTTAACGAAATTTTGTTAATACTGTATCGACTATTGATAACCAGAAATAAGAAAAAACAATCCAAACTATTTATAAATAACTGAGTTTGCATGCTGCATCAAATAATATATTTATTATTTATCGGGTCGTCTAGCGTAGAATCCTGGATTTAGAAACGTAATCTAGTCTATACCACACAAATGTTGTCTATACGAATTCCACTATGATCTGTGCGCGACATGGCAAGGAGCGCTGTTGAATTCTGAAGGCAATTCTCTTTATACAATAAATTTAACGGTACGTCAAACCACGTATATAAACCTACCTTACCGGTTTCTAAAATTTATCATTTTTTTCGCATTCAAACAACATTTTCAGAAAAAACCGCTTTATTGCGCACTCCGTAATTATGTAAAGAACATCCTATTTTTTCAGATGATTCCATTCATTTAACTTTTTCCGGGATACTTTTGACATTGTTTTAAAGTTGAATCTAATTTATTACAAATTTCAAAAACATCTATGAGAAAGTCTAATAAATGAGACTCATTCGAAATTTAAATCGCGTATTCTTGATAGGATGCGAGCAAATAATAGTATTTAGGAGCTGGTAAGGTAGGGATCTGCATCCGTGTTTCATATCCCTTTAACTGGTACTTTGGTGATAAAACGGACCATTACATACTTCGGTAATCTGTTAGGTGATTTTGTTCGCTCTTAACAAAGTACGTGTAAGAAGGTTATTTACATATATTTTTAATGTTTAAACCTACGAAAACTAATAAATATACCAAAAACTTTTATAAACACCAAATTTTTCTGTACGATATAGTTATCTGATTAACGGATGAGTTCTAAGGTTTTAAGTCGGTTATAAAAAATTCTGATATCGAAAACTATTATAAAAAGGCTACAGGCAGATAAACTAAGGTACATGAATAAAAATGAATTTATAAAAAATTCTATCCTTCCTAATTTAATTATGATCTTATAAATCGCGATCATTTATTTTTAAGTAAGACAATCTTTTGAATTTTATTTTTGTTTTCAAAATTAATATTAATAGTATAAACATTTGTTTACTTTCTTTTCTTTCAGATAAAAGATGTTAAGTAAAAAAAGTTTTTTCTTTATTATATCATCTCAAAATATTCCAAACATTAAACTAGCTATCAAAGTCAATAAAGGCTTTCTTACAAAATTTAAGAAATATAATAAAAAAATATTCTTTTTTTAATTTTTCATTTTAAAATAGAAATTGTCTTTGGAAAGACAAATTAAATAAAATTACCGAAATATCCAAATACCAAAACGACTGTACATCACATTTATTCGTTCATTATTACTTTTAAGATTACAAAACTTGATGAAATCTAATAATATTTATTTGTTACTAAAAAAAGTTATATTTTTATTAAATTTTTTTATTAGGAATATTATCTATTTGGTTCGAAAACAGTTATCGGAGCATTTTTTTTAAATATTGTAGTTTAATTTTAAAAAGTTTCAAACATTTCACGAATAAATGTTCTCAAGAAAATTTGTTATTGTTTTTTCTCTTAATTAAAAACAATAATGACAATAAAAAGAATAAAATTAAAGGAAGAGTTGAAAAGGAGTAGAAAAGAGGCTGCACATCAACAGTACATATTATCGATTCAGCAACGAGTGTAGAATGCAGAAAACGGGAAAGCAAGCAAAAGCAGACAAGTATAAGCAGGCGGCACTTACTGGTGTCGTGTAAGGTTGGCAGGCAAGTCGAATTCCATCTGTACGCAACTTCTCTTGGAGCAAAAGCCGTAACTGCATTTTCGGTATGCGAACAAGTTCGGCCTTGCCCTCCTCGTATTCATCTAAAAATTTGGCAGTTTGATGAGGCTGATGAGGCGAGGGTGTAAGATCATGCTGACTCGCGGTGAGACGAATCGAGGATGTGGCGGCCTCCTTATCAGTGGGGGAAAGCTCCTCGGCTTCGCAGAGACAGGCGCTACTTTCTTCGAGAGTAAAGTACACACTGGCTGCCCCTTCCTCGCGCAGCCTCTTGACCGACTGGAGCAGTCTTAGCCGATGAGTTTGTTTAAAAACGCCAATGGCATCGAGATCGGGCTCGCTGATCTGCTTGCAGATCTCGAGGTCGTCGTAGCCGTTATCGATAAACGACTCAGCGTACTCGCCCAGATGCAGCGAGCGTAGCCACTCAACGACAATGTTGCTCGCTATGCTCATTTTTTCATCTTATTCATTTTCTTGATTTTTCTCATCTTTTTAAAAACTTGACCCGCGCCCCCTCACTTTCACACGCACTCAAGTTGACCTTGGCCACCGCCACCATGGCTCTTCATGACTTGCTGCTTATCCTCTCTGCAGAATCTCGCGCGCACCAAAGCCCAATCTCACACGCGCGCACTACACTCTACATCTATATAAGTACATTTTCGGTAGGCACGCAGGACACTAAAGAGGAAACGCAGGCCAATGCAGCAGCTGCTGGCTCCTCTCCCTCTGCCTTAATCTCGACCCTCTCTCCGTAGCGCGAGAGCAAACTGACGCCCGGAGCATAGCGGCGATGGCGGCGTTCCCTCTCGTATTTCTCACTTTTTACAAGCGCGAGTCTCGTGAACCTGTTCTACAACCCCGCCACGGCCGTCCGCTCCAAAACTCCTGGCTCGCGCTATCCGGCACTTGTCACTATCGTACCTGCTAGTTGTTCGTCCGATGTTTCCCAGCTTCTCCCGCACTGGCTTAACATTGTACTTTGCACTCTCGGTAGACTCTCACATTCAGCTCTCATAGACAGACAAAGTTCCGAGACAACTAAATGAACAGAGATGCTTCGTGTCGCGTTGTCCCCTGCATTCCCATTTTCGCCTTCAGATGGCACCACCCTCTAGCCACTTCAGCGGCGCCTTTGCCGGGGCCATTCTACAGTATTTTCTCTTCTCACGGTTCCTCACTGTGCCATGTGAATTTAGCGGCGCTCAATTGATTAGCAAATTCCGCAGGAGAAAACCTTGCGCGAACGGAAACAGCTAATCAATTGTACGCTGCTTAATTCAAACAGTATACATTCGAACACACACACGCACACACACACAGATCGAGAAACAGAATGTACTGTGAAATGGTCACACATGCGCGCACACACCCACCCACGCAGACACCTTAATGTATAACAGTAAAATATCTTGATACTTCTTTAAGGCGATATTTTATTTATTAACTCTAACTATTTAACACTCGAAATTATTGGAAAAAAGAATTTTTTCATATTTAAACATTGGATTTGCATTGCCGTGTTTATCAATGCGGTCGTGACTCGTGATAGACCTTATCAGATCGTTATGTTAATTAAAATTTATAATAAAAAATTGTTGCAACAAATGCCGACAAAACTTTTTTGTGATTTTGTTGGATAAACGATAAATTATTATTTCCTAATTAAGAAATAATATGATCTTTCTTCATTTTAATTAATTTTGCAAAAGTTTTGTATACTTATAAACCAAATTTACACGAAACCCGTTCTGTACAACCTCTAGTATCAATAGCTACAAAAATGTTGAAATAATTGTTTCTTTGCTTGAATATATATGTGGAGCTAATGGATCTTTTAGAATTTTTCAGAAATTATAGTTTATTAGTTAAAATATTTATTATAAGTACATATGTATAGATACACCAAATTTAAACAAATTAAAAAAAAAATGGAATTCCTATAATACCTCGCCTTATTAAACATAATAATTTATTTCCAATTTATAAAATAAATAAGTTTAATTAACATATTTGGATAAGTAATGGACAAATTTCATTTCAAGGCCTTTCACTATAAAATTGTATGTAAATTGTGATGACGTAGGTAGTTTCCGTCAGACACATCCATTATTACACAGTAATAAAGACAGTATCCTCGCACAGGAGTTTCTCTGTCGGGAGAGACAAAATGAGGGAAAGGTGGGGGTTGAGGCTCGCCCATACCGTCACACTTTAAAGTTTTAAAGTTTCTTCTTTTCCAGCTGAACAAAGTGTACATAAGCAGACGCGAGAGGGCGTTAACTTTTGCATTCGACTATAGCTTCACAGCTACCTTAAAATATGAGTCATTTTATAACTGTGCACGCATAATCGAATACACTGTATTATTCGTAAAATAAGCTATATTAATAGAGAAATATAATAAACGTATTATCATAAGTTAATTACTCATTAATAAATAACGATTTTAGACCGATTATTTTTAGAAATTATAAATTTAAATTGTGCCCAATTTCGGAATGAATAATTTCCATCTTATTCGTACTACGCATATATAAGTAAATTTCATGTACATACATACATAGATATATAATTAAGTACTCATTCTTTTCTGTGCCAATGAAAATCATTAATTATTGTACAACAAACTTTTATTCATATCTTTTAGTATTAAATTACTATAAGACTCAAAACGGTTTTATTTTTAGAAATAATAATTAATGGGTACGATAATAAATATGATTGCTGAATGATTCAGATGTAATGTAATTAGAAAATGTATTTTGGATAATAAAATTAATCATAATGTATTTTATGATAATAAATACAATTGCTGAATGATTCAGATTTAATGTAGTTAAAAAATGTATTTTAGGAATGCTTATATTATAAGCTAAATAAATATTGCATTTATCAAAATCAATTCATTAGATGAAAACGTTTAATTAAATAATTTTAAAGAATGAAGAAAATTATTTTTCATCATCTTCATTGATTTTGTAACAAGTAGTCTGTAAATAATGACGATGGGCTCGGGCACCAAAGCACTTTTACGTACATATATAGGTATAGTAAAAGTAAAATTCAATTACAAAATATAAAAGGAAATCATAAGTATTTTCACGGATCATTAAACGTTTTTAAAAGACATTGTGCAATAGTTTGCTTGCACAAAGTACCGTTTGTATGAGCAGCTACATTAAAAAAAGTCTTTTGGCTTAGTAGCCTCAGAAAATTCATAGCTCAAGCACTCCCTACCATTCACTCATACGTGAGCCTTGAACGGAAAGCAACGGAATATACTGAAAGAAAAGTAAGAACCTCAGTCACTGCTCGACGAGACTGTAACTGATTCGGAACTGTGCGTACAGTAAAATTATCTCTCACAAAACTTTCAAGTGTTTGTTAACGAACTATCCCTCAGGTATTTAAGCAAATTTATAAGCTATTTCTTGTTTTTTATTCTTAGTTTTATAACTACTCAACTAAAAATGCATACTCGTAAAAAGGATCACGTAATAATTACGTCTCGTTATAATTTCTTACAGATATAACGTACTCAATATAATTTTATACTATTCTTATGGAGAAAGTATGAAATTTTACTTAGAGTAGGAATTCAATTTAACAATTTCGAATTTACTGTAAAATTAATCATTGAATATTGTTCCGTCAACTGGCTTAAAGATGTGATATTTAAATATGATATATTAAAAGGTGAGTTTTTACGTTATTAATATGATAATTTATCTTCGATACGACTAAAAAATATATAACAATAAAATTAACAGCGTTCGAATAAGAAAGACGTGAGAGAAGGGAAACAGAGGCAGATAGAAGAGAGAGACAGAAAATGGACTGTTTTCATAGTTGACAGATAGACAATCACGGTAGTGGGCGATCTTGCAGCTGGTGTCGTAAGTATCATTCAAGAAAAACGCCTACGATCTTCTCGGTTCGTGGTGCAATATGAATTTGCTTAATAATTTTATAATGTATATAGTAAGAGGATAAATCCACACTCATATTTTAACTTTGCTTGCAGGTTCTATCGTAATGCTGCGAAACTACAAGTATTAAATTCTGACAAGTTTAAGAAGGGGACGAGAAATTGTGAATAAATATTTTATTGAGTATTGGAAATATTTAAACGATTTTAAGGACGAGTAATAAAAAACTGGTTTTATAAGATGGATTGAAAAATTCTGACGCATGCAAAATACAGAATGTTTAGAAACGAAAACAACCAAAGAAAATAATCAAAGAAAAAAATGATTAGAGTTCATCGAATATCAAACTCTATCGATTCGAAAAAAGAAAGAAGGAGTAGAGAAAATGAAATTGAAAATTATAGGAAGGAAAATGAAAAAAAAGAAAAGGAAGTGAAAGAACAACAAGAATTTGAACCACAAGCTCCTGTGCGAAGAAGGAGGAAAAGCAAACGTAGAATACCCGAGCAAGAAGAATGCAACGAAAAAAATAAAACGCAAGTGACGATTGATCAATCAAATTTACCTAATGTTTTGAGTGAATTACTTCAAGAATCTGAGCGGCAATTGAAAGAACTAAAAAATGATGAACGTGCAAGAGGTAAACTAAAGGACGATGTTTTAACGTCGGCATATTCTGATCACGAAGAGAACGGTAACGGTAAGTTGAATAATATTTTTTTAAAGTTATGTATTATTACGTTGCTATATTTTCATATATTATTTTAAATTGAAAGCATTGACCGGCGTACAAATTTAGAAACTGTTTATTTGAATAATTTTATAATTATATATTTCATTTAGAAGTTATGGAAACTCAATTAAAAATAATTAAGTAACTTAGAGCATATTCAACCAATTCAAAGCATAATTTTATTTTTTACATAAATTAAGTTATTCAAATTATATTATTATAAATATTCCTTATGAATACATTGGAGCGTACTAAAATTTATGAAAAAATATAAAAATTCCTTCTTTAATAACTATAAACCATTGATAAGGCAATATGTAAATACAATAAAAGGTCATTAGCATTGACTTAGAGGGACACCACGAAAAAAAATGCGTACAAGAATTGGCGCTTTGGTAGTTGGCATTCCGTGTGAGCGGAAAGAACCGACAATGCTTTCAATAGAATTCTAGGCATGCATGTATTGTCTTCTGCGTCACAGCGTCAGACTGTCGCGAGTTAGGCCGTCCATCACCAGTCTTGTTAGTGATTGAATAACACTCGTGCATTACTTTAAAGTGAAGAAACAAAACAAAAATATTTATAGTTGATAATGGTGGCTTTGTACATAGGATTTATTTACGTGTATTTTGAGCTTTTACGGTTTGAGCTGCAAATCGTTTTGCTTCCAGAACAGTACAAGATGTCAAAATTTTTAGTTTGACTAACGTAGTAATGCGTTATAATTACACAATGTGATAATCTTATAATTGTTGTTTCAAAAATGAACGAATCAATAAATAACATATTCAAATGTAAACTAGTCAAGTGTTTAATGAATTTTAGAAAAAACTTTTCCAATATTTATACATATTTCTACACTGGTTTCAGATTCAAACTCATGGAATGCAAATATCAGTCAAAGATGGAGAAAATTAAGACGCACTAGTGTTATAAAACAGTGTTCGAATGCTTTGCGCACCATCAGTTCTACACCAACTAGCAGAGAAGTATCTCCAGCACCGTCCCTAACTCCAACGACATCTCATGCTAAAAAAATTTTGCAAAGTAGTTCCCTCAGACTCCCTAGTAAGTTATTGCAACAGAACCCAATTAAATCTAATATTTAATGATAATCATAATTTAAACTAAATTTCTAGATACGGGAAAAACAATCACAGATATCCATAATTCGCTTCGGAGTAAATTCAACAAAATCAATTCTGGAATACGCAGAAGAAAAGCTTTAAGTGTTACGGATAATGTTTCGAATTTCTACGTACCAAGTCCACTGTGTTCATCTGATGAAAATTTAAGCTACCACATTCCACGAGTAAGTGTAGCGAATATGCGACGTCACAAAAATGTCAATGACACTAGAGAAAATCAAAAAAGCAAGCAAGTTATGATCTCTTCGAATTTGCCTTCAGCAGTTTCAAAAACAAAATGTATAAGAAAACCAAATTATAGCCAAAGTGACGTTAATTTATACAACTCGTCTGATTCTAAACTAAAATTTTTGCAAAGTCCACAAGAAACCGATGAAGGTCTTAATTCTGATTCTGATTTGGATGAAATTGAAGATTTACATTTCTGTACATTGCCGCGGCCTGGCAATAAAAATGGTTCCTTTACTATTTTAACCACCAAATTTTTCAAAGGACCTGGTAATAAAGGATTAGGATTTAGCATTGTCGGAGGTATTGACAGTCCACGAGGAAACATGGGCATATATGTGAAAACAATATTTCCTAACGGTCAAGCATCGGATTTCGGTACTGTTAAAGAAGGTATTAATATTAAATTATTTTTCCAGTTTATACATCTTTACCTGACGATACTTTCATAAGAAAACGAATTTTTATTAATTGAGGAGATATTCGGAATAAGGGCGTTCCCCCAACTTATTCAGGTTTTTGTGTGTTTTTCACAGTATTTATTCACACCTACATACCGATCTTATCAAGTTTTGATTAAGTTCCCATAGAAATCCTTTTTTGATACACTAGTGTGAAATGCCTATTTTATGTCAACAAACCAAGATCAAAGTATTGATTAAATTATGAACATTGTTTTTTAAAATAAGCATTATGCGCCTAGTACATAAAAAAATAATATTTCCATCGTGAGCGTTCGATTTACGTCCTTGTACGTGTGATTATATGCTATAGTACCCACGATCTGGCCTTACCGCCCCTCGAGCGCTGTACTTAAATCACATGCAAACCTAAATCGAAGTTTACCCCCGAAGTGCCAAAAGTACTATTAGTTATACTGGCAACCGTTCAAATTTTGATCCAACATATACAAATAAATTGTCAAATTATTCTTCTTGGTATTGTTTTAACCAAAATATAATTTATTTCTTGCAGGTGATGAAATTTTAGCAATCAATTCAAAAAGTTTGCATGGCATGACACATGCTCAAGCAATAGCAGAGTTTAAAGCTATAAAAACTGGTGATGTCGTACTTCATATTGGACGACGCGATAATTCTGTTAAAAGTAAACGAAAAACGATGACTTCAAGCTCAAGTGTCTCAAAATATAATAACGGCCAAATTCATCAAAATTCAAAATAAATTTAATGCCAAATTGTTAACCATAGACAAAAAGTAGGAAATAAGTTTTCGTTGCAATATTTGCTGTGCTAACAACTAATTCACTTATATATTTATTTATGAAATTGCATTGTTTTAGAAAATTATATATTAAAAATAATTTTTTCAATAACTTGTTATACCATATGCTAGCACAACGCGTGAACACACACACGCACACACACACATACATATATACACAGACACACACGCGCGCGCACACACGGATCATTAATTTTTCTTTAATAATAAGACACTATTATTTTTCAAAATGATTTTAATAAGTGACTATGATTTCTATATACATTTTTTCATAAGAACTTCAAGATTTTGTATGTTGTACTAGTCCGCAATGATGTAGAAGTAAGTATTTATGTATTGGATAAATACATAAATTAAAAGAAATTTTGAAGACATTTTTATTAATCGACATATTTTATTTACATTTTTTTTTTAATTTTACTTGTATGTATAAATATACAAAATACATATTTGTTTTTTTTTTTAAATAAAAAATATGATAAGCTTCTAGTCTTATCAATAATAAATTAATTTAGAATACATTAAGGCATAATAATATAGTTTTATACAAAACTATCATCAAATGCGGTAAGAACTGATGTGCTAAAAATGAACGGTGATGCACATTTTATGCTTTTGATATTAAATAAAACAAGAATGATAAGTGGAAAAGGCTAATGAGCGTGGCAAAAAAAACTAATATTTATGAAAACTAAATTAAATTTCATTAACATGTTGATGAATGTTATAAGCTCTCCCACCTCTTCTTGAGTCGGAAGGAACAATAACGAGATTTTCCGGAGATATTGTTGCTTCTAAATAAGTCTTTTGCTCTTCTTCTGCATCTGGTTGAGAATAGAAGAATGTAGTTGCATGGCCCTTTGGTGGCGCTCCAATTTTTGCTGATTCTTTTAATATATTATCCTGAGCACTGAGCAGTTGCTTGAACCTCTCATCATGTTTGTCCTTTTGAAAATAAATAGTTATTATACATTTATCATACCCTTCAAACAATTTTTTCAATCATACATAACTTGTGAAAAAGGTTTATATATGTAATAAAATTAACATGTAAAATGTCTTGCTCTCTTGCTACTTATTTTTGAAAAAGTATTTTGTAGAAAATTTTTTTAATTATGCCTGACAATTTGATAAATATATCACTGACAGCAAAATCAAGAAGAGTTCTACTATTTGTAATTTTGCACACAAACGACATCATAATGAGGTCCTAAAGAAAGTCACTTAAAATATTCTCTACCTACATGTAAGGATAAAAATACATAATTTTGTTCATGCACGTGAATGCAATTGAAAACCGTCAAGATTATCTCAAACCTCATAGCGTTCACTTATGCACCGTTTTTACGTCTCGCTTGAATGAAAAATTATTTAAAATATATAAACTAAGTAAAAGTATGTGTGTGTTTGTGTTTGGGCGCGTGCGCCTGTATGCATAGGCGTTCGAAAATAGTACTACAAAATAATCATTAACACTTTTTCAAGAATCGTAAAATTTCTAGAAACTAAACAACTTTAGAATAAATTAACCAGAAAATATAATAAAATACTAAACTATAAGTTTTTCTTAACACCAAATCTTTTTATCCCGTTTAATCTCCTTTACTTCGTAACTTCTAATTATGAATTTGCTTATTGTATGCAATCCACTAAGTATATTATATACCTCTTACAATATAAAGAGGTTGTTTTATTCGATCACAAATTTCTATATCGCAATTTAATTGGTATTTTTAAATAATAGATAGAAATTATTTCAAATAACTGTTTCTAACCAAGGAATTTGTAAAAATTGATAACTAAATAAAAGTTATCGTATACACACCTCATTATCAACTAGAATAGCTAAATTGCGAGCATGTCTGCCAGCGGCAACATTTGTATTGACTACGGGGCGCTCCACCTTGCTAGGTTCACTTTCGCTAGTATTTGTCTTTGTTCTATTAGAAATCGGCGTTATATTTAATCCCAGCCACTGAGAAAAGAGAGCTATCCCTTGTTCTGCACTAGCTGACACAGCCGCTATGAGCTCTTCTGCATTCAGACCTTGATCTTCTTCTTCCTCCTCTTCTTGCTCTTGCTCTTGCTCATGCACTTCGTCAGGTTTTTTATCCGGTTCCTGAGGCAAACTGAAAAATAAATAATAAACATATCGATAATATCAAATTTAATTGATTTGTCAAATAAGACAAAATAAATTGGTCATCATTTATTTTTAGTGCAAAGACTTATTACAAAACGTTTTTTTACGTTATAGAATTTCATATAAATTGACTTTAGCACATTATGTTAAAACCTCAAAATGTCGAAATAAATGATGTTTAAAAACTTAAAGTATCAATAATACGTATATTATTATAACTTTTCAACAAATCTAAAATGAATCTATAAAATATTTAAAAAATTATTCCAAATTATTGATATTATCGAATTGCATTTTGTCAACTACTTTTCAAGTATAAATTCAGTAGCTAAACTGTTAAACAAACTCTACGTAACGCTTCGTATACTACGTAACGGATGTCTCAAACAAGAACAGATTATAAAATATTATAGGAAAGAGAAAGAGAAGAATAATGTATTTAATACATGATGTACGACATACGAAATGCTATGGAGAGTTCGCTTTAATATTTTCGAAGGATGAACGTTATGGCCTATAAAATGTACAGAAGACTTTAATATGTCTAGACTGAAAAATTTGTAGTTTATCACTAAAAAGAAATAATTGACCAATTTTTACAAATAAAAAATAAAAGCGAAGTTTTGATTAATAAATATTATTACAGTACAACATGACGGTACAAATCGGAAAAAGAAACAACTTACATTACAGGAGTTTCAGATTTTCGCACTTGACCTCGATCAAAAGTAAAACAACCAACGGGATAAGTAGCTTGGGGTGCACCTAATAAAGCGGGCTCAATAACGAGACACCCAGTATACCACTGTTCACTTGGCGTTGGTCTTCTCATAGAAACAAATTTAGCACATATCTGTGCAAGATCAGATAGTAAATTCATACATGTTGGCTTATTTGCAGCTTCATCTGGGCAATCGTAAAAAAACGTATTAAATATTGAAAATGGTAAAAAAATATATATGTATGTGCTCCGAAAATTTGAATTATTCAACTTACAACATAGTTATCGGGAACATGCATTTTTTAGTTTAAAATTAGAATAACAAATTTTAATAAACATTTATGTTTTTGGTATAACAAAAATAAGAAAGTTTAATAGTATATGGTAAATCATCTTTATGTTAAGAGCCTACTTTCATTCAAATCATATGAATCAAAACTTTCTATTTCCTTTTCTACTTTCTTTTACTTACTTTCCATAACAAACGTTCAAAGAGTTTAAGCAAAGAAAACAATCAAACAAAAAGTAATCAAAAAAAGAAAACAAAAATAGTAGGAAAATACACAGAAGTTGTGGTCAAAAATAAATTTATATCAATATTGAGATTTTTCTATGACAAAATAAGATTAAAATATTTTTTTGATAAAAATGAAATTATTTACAAATGTTGAGTTTTTTCCGAAATGAAAATTAATTGATTTGAAAATTTGCACATAACTAATCACATTTTTAATTATTTTAATTATTAAGAGAAAAAATATATTTACATTTTTTTAATATAAATGCCATATTAAATTTCTTATAGTGTAAGAATAAAGATTAGTACAGACGTTATTTTACAGCAGTAATCAATGATCAATGATATAATATAAAGACTGATAGTGTGAGCATCGAAAGTTTTTTCCAAACTTTCAACTTCATTTTTAACATCGGTTAAATATCAAAATAAATAAAAAAATTTTCATTATTAATAAATTAATAGAATACGTTTATTAAAATTTTTGAAAAAACCGGAACCTTCTGCTGGACTACGTTTCTATACTCAACTTGTTCACTCGATGTTTGTCACCTTACACGTTTGCATTTTGCAATAAATTCGTCCTCTAATAAAAAATGTTAAAAAGAAAAAAAAATCGTAGATAATAATTGCACTAGCTTACCAAGGACGATCGTGGCGTTGTGAACCGGATTATCCGCGTAGCTCAGATTAAGGGAAACATTGCGCTCCCGCTGACGTATATTGACACAAGCGGGCCCTCCCAAGTCGATGGAGGACGTGAGGTTGAGCTCAACGCAGCAGAGGCAGCCGGAAGTTTGACAGAGGCACCTGGGTTCAGCCCTTAAGGATCTCACGAGCAAAGTTATTAGCACGAGCAAGAGCAGGCCCATTACTTGGTGGCGCGCCATCAGACCCCAAGGTTCAAGTCGACGCTGCGGAGTCTGCTCCCGGAGTGCGGAGTAATGCGAGAACGAAGCCAGCGGAGAGGAGCCCTACTGACCCGCTGACACAATTCACGATATCTATGAGTGGCGCTTTCCAGCGGTCCCGTTAATCCATCGCTGGGGCCCGCTACTCGACCGAGCGACCGCTACTTTCTCCACGGACGCCTGAGTCGCGCATGCTTTTACGCGCGCGACGCGCGGACGCAAGCGAGGCATCACGCACACGTTACTTGCGCGCGCGCGCGTAAGAGAGAGTTAAGAAAACCAAGTCGCGGCTAATCGGCCAGTAGTAGACAAACGGACAAAAGGAGAGCAGTCACCAGTCAGCGCACCAGCTAGCCACCAGTCAGTCGACCTCCGCCTGCGAAACAAGACTCGTGTTAGAGCTAGTCGGGGAAGCTGAGTTATCTGGGTCAACCGGTTCGCTAACTTCCAGTCTTTCCTCTGACGAACGCGAGATAGGATGCGCCTGTCAACAATAATCGAGCTTCTGCTCATATTTTTGCTCATAGCTTTTGCCGCCTACGGAAGAGTTATTGGTAACTATTGCATTTCTCATTTACTTGCCACACTTCATATTATAATCTTCCTTTCTTTCTTATCAGAGCCCAATAAAGTTCGCCTCATTGAGAGGAAATCGTCAAGTGCGGTCGCCAGTTCCGCCTCTGCTTCCTTGAAGCAGGCAACGGAGAACGTTAACAAATATTGCGTCTGCAATGAAAACATTTGCAATTGCTGCAGGGATTTCCACATCCCGCTCGTCCAACTAACTGGACCAGGTAATCTTGTTTGTTAATTGATCAGCCATATATATTATATTATTCAAGGACTAGAAAATAATATTCATAAATTAAACGTTTTCTTTCATAGGATGCGCATCGTTGCAATATCTTCAAGATGACAAATTAGCTATGCAATTGAGTATCGGAGATAATATCTTATCCAGTAACATTGTTAATGGTAATATATATATTATTTTCATTTTTCTCATGTTGATTTTAGTCATATAGAGCGAAAAATTAAAAAGTAATTCTCTATTGCAGGAAAGAACCCTAAGCCAGTTTGCGTTGCCTTACCAGGAGGATTTTCGAAATTCTGTGGTAAAATATATTCCATTAAAAGGGAAGCTGATAAACATTTCAAGGCTTGTCTTGGACTTGAATTGAGATCTTCATCTGAACTAGAAGCTAGTTTACGCGTCAGTTGTTTCCGGTAGCGTATTTTACTATCTAACCATTTATGTAAAATCCATTAAATTTAAATAAAAAACGAATGCAAATTTACTATTTTTGTTTTAGATTTGGTCCCGACGGTCTCAAACTTCGACCTGCTGAGCCATTGCCTGCATCGCTAACGGAATCTTCTTCTACCACTTCTGACGACGATTATGATGATATTTTTGGTTTAGATGATGATGACGATGACGATGACGATGACGATGAAGATGATGACGACGAGAAAATTTCACCTGACACCAATGCAGTATCTACTTCTGCAGTAAATGAAGAACCAGATCAAGATCCAGAAGAAGAAGATGATGAAGACGATCCTCTAGGGTTCAGCTCACTATTTGATATTTTCTCAGGTGACGATGATTCACCAAGTAAAAAGAAAACTAAAGTCACTACTCCAACACCACTTCCACCATCCTTTGCAATTCCAATTATATCATTAAGCACAACTTCTGCTCCTACTAGTAACGAAGCTTCCGTAAGTAAAAGTCCTTTATCTCCCTCTACCTCTCTAGAAACTGATATCTCTAGCATAATCAGTTCTTCTACAAGTCCATCTGATGACTTACTAGAAAACGACAATGACAAAAATCCAATTGAGACTAGTACAGATGATGAAATCAATGCTGAAACAACGAATTATTCTTTTGACACGACGACTAAAGCTGAAATTGATAACATTGTAAATAAAGGCATCATCACAAAAATTGGAGGCGCAGAAGCAAACCAAGTCGGTGAACCAAATAAAGTCACAACTACGAAAACTGGTGTAAAGGTGATAAACAAATTAAAATTGAAAAAAATTAAAGTACCGATTATTAAAAAAATCGGTGTCACACCACCGAGTGTTAACCTTGTAAGCAGTAGTATAAAACCACAAGTCTCATCTCAAACCAGTAATGAAAATGATGAAACTGATGATGATTACGATAGTACTATTAATGAAGAAAGTGACGAAGTAGAAGACAGCGATGAAGATAACGTCGATGATGAACAAAATGAGAAAGATGAAAGTGAAAAACACGCTGATGAAGAAGAAGGCGCTCAAGACGAAGATGATTACGAAGATGAAGACGACGACGAGGAAGAAGAAGAAGCTGAAGAAGAAGAAGCAGTTTTAAGTGCTCTCATAGATGATGAACAAGAGAAAAAAAGTGACACTGTTGATAAACACAAAAAGAAAGTTGACCACGTAACGCCTAATAAAAAGGTTAAGTTACAAGAGGACGATACAGATTACAGTTATGAAATTACTGATCTTTTAGCAAGAAAACATAATTCCAGAACAACGACCAACCAAAAAACGACTGAAAGGAAAAGTAAAGTAATGAGATTCTAAAATTTTAAAATCATATTAAAAACCTTTTACAATAGTGTTCATCAGTCTAGTTGATCTTGAAGCCATAATAAAATTATGCAAGTGATACCTACCTTTAAAAAAATCTACATTTCAACAACATGCAGTCATTCATAATAATCATGTAACTATAATAACTTATTTATATTTCATGTGTTAGTTATTGTATTATTTATTTAATTTATTATTGTATTTATTATCTTGTATGTAATTTATCATTGTAAAGTGTTTGTTACTTCTAAAAAACGTTTTATAATAAAAAATTTTTTAATAAACCAATCTTTGTTAATAAAAGTCGTTTTTTCATTAGTGCCAATTTCTTTAACGAAAACCAATTAGTTATATTTAATAATATTACAATCAATACTCTTAATAACTGAACATTATAATTAAATATAGTATCTTGTAGAGATAAATATGGACTACATGTCTATACAATCACATGTTTACAATAAGAGTTGCTTAATTTTTGGAGAAACAAAATATCAAAATATCGGTTCTGAATAAATTTGTGTTCTATAAGAATACTAACTTAATATAAATTAACACTTTAATAAATATTGTACATGAGTACGCTTAATGATATTCATTCTTTAAAAAATTTACACGCTTGCGCATCCATATTTATAAGCATAAATTATAGAAGTGGATCGATTATGCTTCAAATGGAATACAAATTTTGTTGACAGTACAATATAGTCTAATTTTCATGCAACAGGTGGCGTACAGTTTCATTTTACTCGCTAAACATTTGTGACCCAATATAATTACAGTATATCAGAGTTGAATATTATATTATATAAATTATTCATTATGAAGTAAAGAATTTGTGAAAACTTCTAACACGCCTGTATCTTGACCTCTACAACCTCAATTCTAGTTCACTAATATAAATATATTAAAACTCAGCATGGAATATTATAACCATTAAATTAATTATAAGCCGTACCTATATAGGTCCTGGAAGACGAACTTCATAAAAAAGGCTGTTTAAAATCGAAATTCGAAATTAAATAATATTCCAACTCTATATCATTAGTCGAGTCCTCGGGTCTAAAGCAACTCCGAGCTACTGCGTTATATTTGTATATTTCATGTATATTATTTCAATTTTTTTAGTATTTAAAAAAGTGATCGGAAACAGAAATTTGTATTTTGGATTTTTGTATTATCGAACTTTTATTTTAGAGTGAAAAGGTATTAAAAGTGATTTTTCTCGATTTAAAGTGTTGGGTCCTGTAGATGAAGTTTGACTCATAATCAATAGTTTATGAGTATATATAAGCGTATATAAATATATAGTGGGTCCTCCAAGACCCAACAGGCGTTTTCAGATACGAAATTAGACAAAGCTGCAATAATTTCTAAAATGTTTAGAATTCTGCAATTTTGTTTTTATTAGAATAATATTATATGTATATTATTACTTTATTATAACAACAATACTTATATGTATTTTATATTTATTTAATTAATTATTATTATAATCTTAATATATTAGACACCCGTGATCTCCAAAAATATGCATTTTCGAAAAAACTTTTTCAGATAAAAGTTTTACAGTTTCAGCCGAGCTATAACAATATGGTGACCTTGAACTTGACCTCCGAACTCCTGTTAGGAGTCATTTCAATGTAAATTTTTAAATATTGAATACAAACGAATTTTTTATCAAAAATAAACTCGGAACGCTGTATGGATCCTCTTGAGGGCTCAGGACCCACTTGAGAAATCTCTCACTTTGCTCGAGTGTAAACGTCACACGATACGAGAGAATCTCTTTCCCGAACATGTATCGTACAGAACTTTTTGATACGACGTATGGAAAGTTCGATTTTGAGCACATACGCTTTTTGCCAAGCGTGTGGGAAATCGAACTTCCCGCACGGAGTGTCGAATACATAATTTTAAAAGGTTTGTACAAAAAAGTAGTACTTACATGGATATCGATGTGGAACGTATTTCAAAAATATTCCATGAAAAATTTATATGGAAATCTATTGTATATGGAAAAGATTTCTATAAAGATTCCTAGCTGAAAAAATTAGGTGATAAATCAGGTGATAAATCACCTGATTTTGTTATCATCTGACTTCCCATCTGATTTTGCATCTGATTTCCCACCTGATTTTTCATCTGATTTTTAATCCTATTAATCATTTGATTTTTACGTAAATCTTCGTCTAAAATTTACCAGCTGAAAAAAGCGGGTCTTTATCAGTTTGAAAGTCAAATAAAAAATCATTTCAACTAGGGCACGATTCACGAACTGTATCCGCTAATTTTCGAAAACAAATCAATAATAAATTGTTTCCTTCTTGTCTAATAGAAAACCGATACCTAATGAAAAATTTGAAAAAGACAATACATTATGAATATCCGATAATACTTAAAAAACGGACACATTTATTTGGAAATTTTGTTTTTTTTTTTTTTTAATTTACGGAATTATATTTATTACTAATGTAGTAATAAAGTTATTAAACGCATTATCAGTAGCCTTTTTTATTATTTTCAAACAAGAGCATCGTGGGCATTAAAAATAAAAACAAATTTTTTACACAACATATAACAACATGCTATAAGATGTTGTCCAAAAGGGCTTATCGATCTTCATCACGATCTAGGGAATAGTGTGTGATCGTTGTGTCACTGAGAGGGGTTGGAATTTTTCTAATAAGAAATATTATACTCACGGACCATGCGTGAGAATGAAGTGATTTTTACGAACCACTCTGGGTCATAGATTAAGTTCAAACTATGTGTACTGACTTATCTATAACTCAAAAAAGCCTCCTTTGCTAGTTATTTTGATTAAATATATAGATAGAGCCGTGGTGAAAATAATGTCCGTGTTATAGTGTATCCAAGTGTACTAAATTATGCAAAACTGTATCTAAGTGCCTACATCTCGGACATTTTGCACTGGCTTAGCAGAGTGTTGTAGCACAGTTTGGCAAATTTTAGCGCAGTTTGGCACAATTTTGAACAGTTATTCGGCAAACTTGTGCACAGTGCGGCACTTTTCTAAAACCAGTTTATCACGTTTTAGCAGTCATGCACACTTTTGCATAAATCAGTGTTTACTTTTAATAACAATAAAAGTTTTAAAAAATAACTTTAAATAATTAAGCATAGTTACTTACAATTAAGGTCGAATGGGGCATACTTGAGCATGGCTCAACGCGAAAAATTTTCAATCATTAAAAATTAGTACCAGATAGTGTGGTTTTAAATAGTTGAAAATAATATTAACTATATAATAATAATAAATTATTATTATTTTAAAAATTTTTACAACAATTTGTGTTAAAGTGTGTATAACTGTGCTACAACGTGGCATACGTTGGTAACTGTGCCAAAATCTGCAGAAATATGCAGAAATGTGCCGAAATGTGCTGAATAATCACGCTAATTTCATTTTCAATTTCCAAAAGTCATGTTACAAATTGTGACAAATTCGCCAAATTGTGCTCAGCCCAATTCGGCACACTCGGGCACAGTTTCACACAGTTCAACATATTATTTGCACTCTATTTTTGCAAAAAATTTTTTTCCATTATAGGGAGTCTTTGGAATATTAAAAATATTAATATATTTATTTATCAAGTTTTGGCATTAAAGTTAAACTTACTATATTAGGGCTACATGTATTTACAGCTATTGTATTGGAGGTCCTGCAAGAAAAATGTATATGAGAAATTGATTAAAAAAAGTTATTTACCACAAATATATTATGTATCATTACCTTGTGATCTATATTTGCCAAGTTTTCATACACATAATTCACAAATCCTTAATCAGCCATTATATCCACAATATTGTATGGCTAATCCAGTAAAAATCCTATTAAACATACCATAAAGTATCATTGTCCATCAAATAACAGAAAAATACAACAATAAATATAAATTAAGGTTATACGTATCTAATTATATTATCATTTGAAATCCACTTGATTTTACTTGCATTTTACATTTCTTCTTCTATTTTTCCAGAACAATTGATTTTTGATAAACTTTTTTATTACCATCATATTTACAGTGCTGTAAAAGAAATTTAATAATTAGCTTAAATAATAGATTTTTACAATTTCAAGTGAAGTAATAAGCAAATAAGCAATAGTGATTTTATTAGTTTTAAAACATTTCAATTTAATATTCAAATTGACGCTAAAAGCATAAACATTTATATATATATATATATAAATGTATTGATATTTAAAAAAAAAAATATATTATTACTATTGTTACTCAACATCTGGAAAGGTATTTAAGGTATTTGTATTTTAATAAAATATAAGGAACATTTGGTCTCAAGATTTAAATAGCAAGATTGATAAATTACCAGAAAAGTATTGAAATGTGTTTCCAATATCTTCAAAATCGAGTTTATTATCATCCACCTTATTTGATGTACATATTGTTGTCTTACGTTCAAAATAATGATTTTGTTTTAATATTGGACTTCTGGATTGGTCAATCAAATCCATAATTATTTGATAAATTTATACTTATAAAGTATACTTATAAAGTAAAAACTATTCCACTGGAATATATATTGCTTATGCCATATTACTCGAACATACTTTTCTATCGAAATGAAATATTCTCTAACAAAATCCAATGTAGCACTTATTTTATTGAACAACAGAGATGATTATGTAACTGAAATTCAGTTTATTATACACCACAAACTTTGTGTGCTCTTCTTCAACATTATGATATTGAATAAGCCTGATAATCTGCAACAGATATTAAAACATGAAACATTTACATGAACAGAAAACATGCATGCTTAATTCCTTTCATTCATTAAATGCTCATGGTATTAAAAAAACTAATTCTGCTTTTGTTGCACTATGACAACTATTATTTATCTATAAATTAATCAGATCATTTAAACAATACATTTTTGTAAATTATTGTCAATAGAATAAAATGATTATAAACAAAAATATATTTGAAAAACATAATTTAAATAAATAGAAAATTCTATTTCTTACCACTACTTACTTTTTTCTCTTAAAAAATTTGTAGAAATTAAAATTACTTTTTATTTTTACTTATTATTATTATTATGTTATAAGAAATAAGAAGTAACTACTATGAATGGTTTTTATTGTTAATAAATCAGTTTACGAAATAGAGGTTATGTTTTGCTCTCCATATGACCGGAACCGCCAGCGGTGTATGGTGTGACTGTGAATACCGACATAGCGACATATACCGTGATGGCATAATATAGTGAACCACGAAGTCTTCAATATAAGTATAAAGTATGATATAGGCATATAGGTATAGTGATCAACTGATCAATGACCAGCTGATTGTGACATACAGTGAAATGTAAAAGTGACTAGCCTAAATTCTTGAAAATATTAAAAAAAACTTCCCTAGCGGAAATATTTTTCTTCAAAAATCTTAAAAAGTGTTGTTAGTAAAAGTTATAAACTGTTAAAAAATGTTATAATATGTAAGATTCTGACGTTATTAATTGTTTGTAACTGTTAGTATATTTTGTATATTTTTGTATATTTTTATAGGTATTTTACTTTTTAATATAAATGTTTCTAAAATTAGTAATAAAAAATGTCAACTAACATTCCAATGAATGAAGTAGTATTCGAACTCGATTTTCAATTGCAGCGCCTTTCGTTGTTTTTCTCAAATCTGCAGAAAAATGATAATAGTGTTGAAATCTTGTGAAACAATTATTCATTATATCTTTTACAGAGTGCATATCGCAACGCGATCTGCAGGGGTACTCAATGAAAACACGCGCATGATTTAGTAATGCGGTAAATAGAATTCGATAACGATTCGTGAACTCGAGTTTATGCGGAGAGTTTGACTACACAAGATTAGAATAAAAAAATGTTTAAAATGCTCTAGAAAGTCGATAACAGTGACGGTGCACGAAATTCGCAGAAATAAATAAACTAAAGAGGGTCAGGTGATTCTAAACAAGAATTGTGTACCGAATTATATCGCTACCAATTATAATAATATTAAATAATTAGTCCATTGTTTCATACAGTTACAGCTAAAAACTAGTCCTTTCAATAATGTGTCAACTTTGTATATATATATACACCAAAGGCCATTCGTTGTACATACATTCGTACGAGAAATCGATCAATCGGCATAGATTATGATACCAAAAACGAAGATTGAAGTTTTATACATTTATAGTTATTATTTTTGTACCAATATTATTATTAATATTTATTACGAAATAAATTTACCTCTCTCGATTCGTATCAAAAGTACGTCGTTTTAATTGATTCTCAGATAAATTTAAATGATAAAAAAAATAATGAAGAACTTGAGTGCGTAAGTAGAAGTATTCTTTTAGTCCCGTATCCCATCCATATAATTAATACATAACATCACCAATGTCATCCAATATACTTTAACACTAGCAAAGCTGTACAGTAGCCCTAATATATGTAAAATATAATCGGCCCTCATCACCTTCGCTTCGTCGCGTCTCACCTCGAGACTTACGAAAACCAAAACAACTCACCGTCCAGATCTATTATAATACCTATTATACATATAATATATTATATATACACACAGTTCTACACAATACACGCGTATCGCTTACAATTCTTGGTATACCGCCCGCTCGATCGTCACTCTCCCAGGACGCGGCGTTTACATCTTCCACACACGAATCTATATTATCTGCGGCCCGTGATATTTGATTTACTATCGACCCAGAATCGGCGATAAATTCTCCCCTAATCCTCGGTGACGCGCACACATACATATACTTATACTCTCTCTAGCTTCTTGGCGTTATCTCGCGCTCGTCACCATCAAGTGGCTATTACATGCGTCTCTCTGGTTTCTCAAGCGCATTATTATTGCGAGCCTATCGAATGTAATAATCGAGCAAGCGCGCGAGCTGTGGTAGCAGTGGGGCCAGCTATAAAGGGGCAGTCCATGCCGCGAGCCGGCTCAGTGGCCGCCAAAATACCGGCTAATGTGTAGAAGCTGTCGGTGTATGGGTGTAGTTGAGTGCCGACCGGAGAAGAAGTTGTATTATACTGTGGTGCGAAGATTCGAGGAGCGCGCGTGAGTTTCAAGTGTGTGTGTGTATGTGTGTTTAATGAGGCACTTTTGGAGGAATTCCCGACGGGGAAGATTTGTCAGTTAGGGATTTTTTCACATTATTTGCTTGTTAATTTACAGAGATTTTTAAAACTCGTGGGTATAATTAAGCCTTCAGTGAAACCCGCGGGAGCTTCTTCTGTCCTATAGTGAATTTGTATTGGCTTTAAATGACATTTAAATACGCTTACAATGGACAAGTTTGTCACTATCGATGCTTTTATTAATTTCAGATATTTGACGTTGACGTCGGAGGTCTGAAATGACAAAAACCTGTTCTGTATCTTGTTCAGGCATTTATAATTAAGTCTGGAGGTTAAACGGTTGAAGTATAGATTGAGGTCGTTCCGAGAAAGAACAATTATAACTAAAGTTTTCTGGTCCGGTAATAAGATACTTTAAGAAAGTAAGACAGTGAATAATCATTCGCAAATGTACACACGAATAAAAATTTTGTTTTCCTGTACAAAAAAATTAAACATTCATTGTAAACGTAGTAAAAAATTTTCATAACACAAATTATAAAATGTAATGTTCAGCTATTTTTTTTTTTTTTTTTTTTAATAAATACTCATTAATGAAAATGTGAAGATCCATCTAAGTGGCCTGAAAGTGAGATATACAAATCGTTATATAGACGAATACGACTTTTAATGGTAGATGGAATAATTTTTACGCCCGGCGCGATAACGTTTAAAACTTCTTTTGCAGAAACTGTGATTGTGCCATACTATATTGCACAGAATAGTTAAGATACGCAGATATGAACGAAATATTCTTATTGATTTAATATACGTGTAGTTTTTAGATAACACATTACAGACTGAAAATTATTAATAATTAATCGCGTTAATAATGAAGAGGTCATAAAAATTGAAGTATCTATGTTGTATAAATTTATTTCTTATATAATTTGTATTTCTTTATATTAATATAGGCAACTAGCTTCTCATTTTTCATTCTTCGAAGAGTCAAATAAATATATGTCATGAAATCCACTTAGAGTAATCATATTGCCGAAATAGAGTAATGAAAGTCACGATGCTTCAAACATTTTTATTGTTTAAGAGATCTTGCAGGAAAGAATTAAGGAAACATTCCTCGATATATTATTTTCCTTACATGGCTTGCATTTCTACGTGTATTCAAAAGCAGTCTTGTGATTTGAGTGTCCATATGTCCGGAGATAACATCAGTCATAATGATAAAAGTCTGTATCTGAAATCTGTCTCGTTCACATAATGTTTTCTCAAATAGTATCGTACGTGCCATGTTCAATACTAAAGGGCCTTTATCAAATTTTAGCGATAAAGAAAACATCATCGTTAAACTTGATTTGAGCGATCATTAAATAACTTCTTCATTTTTTACGTCTCACGTCTTACATCATAATCGTTGAATATCGAATAATATCTTTCAGAATAAGAATCAGAAGGAAATGTATATTTGGGTTTTTTCTAGCGAAATACAGTCGTGCATGAATGAAATGCATATTAATAATTTTATTATTAAAGATGGATAGCGACATGTACATTATAAGCTATTAAATGTTTTATATATCTTTTACTACGTTTTAGATACTAATTTAATCAACCTATGAAGAAGAAGCTTTATTCGGAGATAGTATTCAAATATTGACTGGCGATAAATTTACTTTGTCTTATAATTATATTTCGTCATTGACAGTGATCTAAAATTAAACTTTCGAACAAAGTAACTGAAGAAAGTAATCGAATGTTTTAAATCTTAATGCGCTATCAGCATTGCAATTAATAAGAATGCGACTAAATTTAGCAACATAGATAAAGAGCGCAGCTTCATTGCATGCAAGTGATAAAATAAAATCCAGAAACATTATAAAAGTTATCTTATTACAAATGAATGAACTTCATTTCTTATAGTATAATAGGCATTTACACTATCAACTAAAACAATGAAATAATGAGTACTTTCGCAAACTTCACAAAAATAAAGCTTTTTTCTCAGATTCTGATTAAGTAATCGGTGAACTTTATTGGCCGATATAAATTGAGAAGCGTGGACTTTTTTTATTTTTTCATAGAACAGTCGTGCTCTCATCGTTGTTAGTCGTCACTGTTTATGTTTCGATTAGATACTTTTATTTAATTTATATTTTTTGCTACATAAAATAAAATAGAGTGTAAAATGTGTTATGAATAAATATGTTTCAAAGAAACGGAATCGGGAAAGATAATCTCTTATCAAGTAGAGGAACTCTATACCTCCTATCAATCTGTGCCAACCAAATCATTCTCTTACCTGTACAATATTACGTTTTACATAAATAGCTTCGTACTTAATTGCCAACCCAAATAAATAATAAATAATTTCTCCAGAAGTAATATAATTTGTTGGTTAATTGATATTCTTGTCCAGACAGCGAGATTTATAAATTAAATCTTACTAAAGATTGAATAAATAATGATAATAAACTAAAATGGAGCAAACGTAAAGTTATTTTATCAATATTAAAAGGACATTCGCCAATACGTAAATATAACATGAAACGTCAGCCACCAACTATACAATCATAATTATTAATTTCAGACAACCCCAATTAACCTGAACCGAACCCTTACATCTCGACCAAAATGTCGCTCTCCCGCCTGTCCTGCGCTAGCCGTCTTCTGCGTACTACCGATCGTCTTCAGCAACCGCTCGCTACGGCCGCTCGCCAGCTATCCTCGCAGGAGGTCTTCGAACGCGAACACAAATATGGCGCGCACAACTACCATCCTCTGGAGGTAGCGCTGACGCGCGCCGAGGGAGTCTTCATGTGGGACTGCGAGGGCAAGCGGTACTACGACTTCCTCAGCGCGTACTCGGCGGTAAACCAGGGCCATTGCCATCCGCGCATCTACAAGGCTATGTGCGAGCAGGCCAAACAGCTGACCTTGACCTCACGAGCGTTCTACTCGGACACCCTTGGCGAGTTCGAGGAGTACATTACTCGACTGTTCAAGTGAGTATTACGAGTGAAGTGTGTGGGGGTGGAGGGTATGGTAAGTTTGATAGAGGGAATGGGAGGAGGATGAGGAGGTAGAGAGAAGTGCGCAGAGAGGGTGAGGGAAGAACGAGTAGGCCAGGGAAAACCCGCGTGGTGGGAGGACAACAGGTGTGCAGGACTTTTGTATAATTATTATACGCGGAAGTTTGCTCAATTTTTTTGCAAGTTTATAAGCTTTTGTATCTGAGAAATTACATATTAAATCTGACCTTTTTTCGGACCAAAACTGCCGAAAAATTTTTTTAGAAGCACACTTTTCGTCTCACTATACTTACTATATATTACATGAGGAAAATGCTGAACGATCGAAGAGTCTTGTAATCGTACAGCAATTTCTCTTATGGAAGTTTAATATGGGAAAAATGAAAAGAAAATTAAAGTAGAAGTAAGGAGCTTTATTTATTATAAGCTAAGAATTCTAGAAATTCGAAAAATAAATTCAACACCTCGTCCACAGATACGACAAGTGGCTGCCGATGAACACGGGTGTGGAGGGCGGCGAGACTGCGTGCAAGCTCGCCCGTCGCTGGGGCTACGACATCAAGGGAATCGAGCGCTACAAGGCCAAGATCGTCTTCGCCGAGGGCAACTTCTGGGGTCGCACCATGAGCGCCGTGTCCTCGAGTACCGATCCCTCGAGCTACGCTGGTTTCGGACCCTTCATGCCTGGTTTCGAGGTCATACCCTACAACGATCTCGAAGCACTCGAGAAGATCGCCAAGGATCCCGATGTCTGCGCGTTCATGGTGGAGCCGATTCAGGGCGAGGCTGGCGTCGTCGTGCCTAAGGTATAACAATCATCTCTATTCGTTTATATACACATTATATACATAGGTATATGTATACGTTTGTAGATATCCAATTCTTTAACAAAAGAAAAAAACTTAAAAAATTTTGTTTAAAAGGAAAGTATACCCGCCGTTTTATCCCAAAGATAAGTTTTCGGTTTAAAACCGCCGTTATTCGCTTCACTCTTTCTACAAGTAATTTTATTTTTTTTTTTTTCATATTAATAAAAATCTTGCTTTGAATGATAGTAAAAAATAATTATCAACCTTTGTGCACTCGAAATGTAATATAGTGCAAAAATTACTATAATGCATAAGTAAAATAAAGCTATTCTTAGGTCAAAATCATCAAATCTTTTATAATCAACGAGAACTCACATTTTCATTATACCTTTATAGAAACTCACTATTTCTCCCGCAATTTTTATTCTCCTGATATTCCTTAATAATCATTGTGAGACTAAAAACAACACAACCCACCACGATAATTCTCCTACCTCTATACTTTATATTCATATTACTATTATAATACTTAACGAACAAATTTGCTGCCACAGGAAGGCTATCTGAAGGGCGTGCGTGACATCTGCACAAAGCACAACGTGCTCTGGATTGCCGACGAGGTGCAGACGGGACTGGCGCGTACGGGCAAGCGACTGGCCGTCGACCACGAGAACGTCAAGCCGGATATCCTGATCCTAGGCAAAGCGCTCTCGGGCGGTTTCTACCCTGTCTCCGGTGTCCTCGCCAATGACCCGGTTATGCTCACGATCAAGCCCGGCGAGCACGGATCCACCTATGGAGGCAATCCACTCGGCTGTCGCGTCGCCCTCGAGGCGCTCAAGGTCCTCGAGGAGGAGAAGCTCGCTGAGAACGCTGAGAAACTTGGTAGGAAGATATGTTATGCTTTGAATTCGTTATATAGATTATGAAAAGAAAGTGGTGTCGATTATTTAAAAACGTATAGAGCAATGAAAACAGCTATTTTTATAACGATTTAAGTAAGTTACAATAAATTCTATATGTAGTAATTTTTTTTATTGAAAAATGATTTCCATTTCGTAAAAGTCAATCACAAACGTTTAAGCATTAATAGATAGAATATACTGTCCTTTTTCACTTTTGACAGTGATCACACTATAGGAAACTTTTTCCTTTACGTTCTCACTGCTCTATATCATATGAACAAGCTAGTTATAAGATACTATGAAGTACTACAAAAAAAAAGATAAGTCATTTACGACGGATTGTCTCTATTTGTTTACACAATCACGCTTTTTATCTTGTAAAAGGTACCACGGAACTTTCAACTTTTCCTCAACTGTAGCTCAAACTTTCCACAGATTACGAATCATTATATTTTCGAAATTAGAAATAACTAAATTACCTCCCACTAAATCCAATTGCGTGATTAAGTATCTTTCCAGATATCTATATTCCAATTTTCAATATAGCAATCACATAATAATTACAACGAAAATTGAAATTCATTAAGCATTCAGTCTAATTACAACTAAACCAACCGACCTGTAATCATCGCAATTAATCCGCACTATATAATCCGCTATTATTACAAATATACTACATAATTCACGTTTGATCGAAACCAGGTCAGCTGCTGCGCGCCGAGCTGAGCAAGCTTCCCAGCGACGTGGTTACGTTGGTCCGCGGCAAGGGTTTGCTCAACGCGATCGTCATCAATGAGAAGATCGACGCGATGGAGGTGTGCCGACAGCTGAAGGACGAGGGTCTCCTTGCGAAGCCGACCCACGGACACATCATACGCCTGGCCCCGCCACTCGTCATCACCGAGCCCCAGATACGAGAGTGCACTGGTATCATAGAGAAGGTCATCACCAAACATAGGGTCTGAGCCCTATACTTGCTCTTTGAAAGAAGATTTTTCGGTGGCTGTGTGTGTGTGAGAATGTTAAGTGTACCGAATCATGAAAACGGCAATCCAATGTGTTCAGGCACTCGTGTACAAGCATTTGCTCACTTTTATTGAGTTTTGGCGCGTGCTATTCTAAATTTACAATCATTATGGTCATATTGTATAACACTTTATTTATATATGTGGTTTTAGCTGTAGTATTGAGTTATTTTAAAATTCCATTAGATGATTGCTCGTATGAAGCGTACGAATCTACAAAATGAACATGATTGATATGTGCTCTTTATTGATATGCTGTTTGTTACAAGAGAAACGAATAAAGTATTAATTTTTTAATACACTTGTTTTGGTATACTAAATAAACCTTCTTTATTGCGTGATTAATATTCTTTCAATATTAGATGATATCAACATTATATAATACTTTTAGGCTGTAGATAAATTTTTTTTTAATCTGATACGTAGTCATCTAGAAATATTGCAGAAATACAATAATGTACGGATTACAAAAAATTAATTTACAAAAATATGGTTTATCCGTGTTGAAATAAAGCCAATTTAATCCCAGAATGATTACTGCAATATCATTTGTAAAATAAGTCTATTAAATACAATTTTGCAACGAATAGTCGCGAACCCTCTTCATGCTACCATGATAAGGACAGTGGACTTACAACTGGCTCATGGCCTTATACTCTTATTTTTCCCATTCGAGCCTGCAAACAGTAATCAAACAAACTTTAAGCGGGTTCGTTGTAAACGAGCAAGAAAGAAATAGAAAGATTAAAATGTTTGTCACGTGTGATTCATGAGTTTGGTCGATTAACGAAAATACTAAGATAAGAGATAAACACAACAGAGAACGGAGGCCGGAATTTCTGATCGACGGTAATTTTTCTTATCGTTCGCTCATCAAAATTGTCATACCTTCCACGTTTAATTCCAGAATTCTCCTACGAGTATTCATTCGATGGAGACCAAATTTTCCAAAAATAAATGAACTAAATGTGTTTATTTGAAGACTAAATTAAGCTAGGTTGATATCCATACATTTGTAATATACTACTTATTTATCTTTTTCGACTCTATTTTCACATTTATTTTGTATCTATACCAGATACTGTATACATCATGCCTATACCTTAATATTGAGAGCAGGTTCGTCTTCTAATTAAAAAAAAAAAAAACAATCCAACGAAATATTTTACATTGCACTTCGCCTCTACAAAATGTATACTTAGATTTAAAAAAAAAAAAACTACATAATTCATATTTTTTTATAAACGAAAATTCCTACATGATCCTTATGTGATGTCCAAATATCACAAAATTACACGTCTAAAACTGAAATCACACAACTAAAAACTGATAATTGAAAAAATAACCAGTTCTTGGCGACAAATTAGCCAAGAACTGGTCAACCCTTTTTTAATATCTATCAGGGATGCAGTGTTTCTTAATTTATGTGATCAACCTAATTTATATGTATTTAATAAAACATGAGAATACAATTGATTTTTATTTCTATTTTTGGTTTTTCAATCAGGGCAAAATTTTCAATTAATTATCCGGGATTTTTCCTACTTGCAGCAAAAAAATGCATAGAACATTGCTTACAAGGATCATACACTTTTCATTACTTTATTGGTACCCATAGAAATATCGTATTATCATTGTAAAACTAAATTTATTTGTTTACGACTTTATTAACATAATAACAAATTCTGACAGATTTCCCATAAAATACTAAAACCGTAAGCGTGAAAACCACTTCATACCAAGCCATCAACATTCGAATCCACATTAAAACATTTTCTTCAACCTCGCACACAAAAGCTCAGTTATTAGAAGAAAAAAAAAGCAAACACTGCAGGCGTATACTTTGTCGTCGCAGTCGCTTCTCGCACACGCCTCTCATGTTTACCATCTGTATCGTTCTTGAACACACATGGACTCGACGGCGCCTTCAGCCGTCGCATCATTATTATAATCTCCGCTGATCGCCCGTCCGCGTTCTTATCTTCATTATCAGCCGCGAATTCCCCAGCGCAAATGCACGCGCATCTCTTACCAAAGGCTCAGGCGTAAACATTCGGGTAAACAAGGGAGAGGGAGCGAGAGAAAATTAATCCTACTAATTGCTCTATAGAGCGCGCGAGGCATTCTATAAATGACGCGGGCTTTGTCGAAATCCTCGGATAGCGGGCCGAGCGGTGTAAGGCGTGTGGTGTCTGTATTGGAATCAGATCGCGAGCTGTTGTTGGAGAACGAGAACGACGATATACAGTGGATATCGAGAGTGAGTGTGAGAGGTATTTTTTTATATCGGAGTTAGTTGACAAAAAATTGGTTATTTCATTATTTAAATTGAAAATCAGATAAGCTTTTATGTTGGAAATGACATCAATTACCATTTAATTGCTATATAAACGCTTAATTCGCGCGCGTTATCATAATATTCATTATTATGTTCCAAAACTATACGTTCTCAATTCGACCGTTCTGGATAAACTTTATAAGCTTCTGAAATTATAAGTATATACATTTTAAAAAGTTTCTTATCAAGCACCGAATTTACAGAACGAGGTGAAAGAAAAAGTCGTAACCGCAGTAGTGTAGTTCTGTCAACACAAGAATGAAGCGACTGAGTAGACGACTGTTGAGTCTCAGCAGCAGCGGCAGCGGTGTATCGAGCCGTCGTGCCCTCAGCAGCCAGGAGATAATCGACCGCGACGAGCGCCACGGTGGCCACCACTTCAAGACCCTACCAGTCATCCTGTGCCGCGGCGAAGGCGTCTACTGCTGGGACATCGATGGCAAACGGTACATCGACCTGTTGGCGGGCTTTGCTACCATGAGCCAGGGACACTCGCATCCGCGTATCGTCGAAGCTATGCGTGACCAGGCCGGTAAACTCGCCCACACGTCCAGGGCGTTCTACAGCGAGGTGCATGGTGAACTGGGCGAGTATCTGTCGAAGGTGACGGGGTACGACAGGTTCCTGCCCATGAACACAGGTGGGTTATCGAGCTTGTTGCGCCTGGTTTATTTGCGCACGGTTTTACGTATAGGTAGATGTCGTAAGAGTTGGGGAAAGAATGGGAAAATATTTTTAACGGATGGTC
This sequence comes from Torymus auratus, assembly GCA_900474315.1. Taxonomy (NCBI): domain Eukaryota; kingdom Metazoa; phylum Arthropoda; class Insecta; order Hymenoptera; family Torymidae; genus Torymus; species Torymus auratus. The sequence continues at coordinate 73,708 of UXGD01000091.1, forward strand.
GTTCATCTGACTGATACTTTAAGGAGGGGTTAATTTTATCTTAATTTGCAATATGAGCTCTTGGGATAAAAATGATGTATCGTTAATCTCAATATTTAAATTATACGAAAATGAACAAAATGTTTATTAACGTGGAAAGGAAGAGCTTGGATTTGAAATCTTTAAACATTCAAAAATATCGGTTTGTTGAGAATAAGGGATAAGCTCTCTTAAGTATAGTGCACGATTTAAAATATATTTTAATTACGTCTATATTGATGAAGCTGCTTTAGCACTAATTTTACGAGTTTATATCATCTAGATAGATTAATATTTTAAAAAATTTTTAAACTTAAAGTAAAACCTCTATTTACTTTCACTATCTTTTTTGTTTGTTTATCGTAAACTAAATATTCATAGAGAGCAGATAGAGCAAAGGTGATATTATAGTCTCAGTGGACGGTTGAAGAAAGTTTTTCGCGAATAGAATGAAATTCGTATACGGACTGTCACACTCACGAAAACCGAATATAGGACTTTTCTACTTATGAAGGATAAAATATTATGGCATTAATAGCAGTACTACAAAATAAAGATAATTTTGTTTACTCTTTAAAAGCAACTATTAAAGGTTTATCGGCACTACTGCCAACCTAAATCGGTGGAAAAAATCAGAGTTAGCCTTTTTGAACTGGACGCTAGAGTTAGCGTCTTTTTATTCGTGAGCGACGAATCAGTGAAAATCCACTGATAATAAATAATGGAATATTCACTGATTGTCAATCATATATATATATACAACTGGTTTGGAATCAGTACGTGCACCGTTTGAAATTTCGAGAGTGGTTTCGAAAAATTTACCACCAAAGAATCCCTTGAGCTATATTTAAAACCTATACCCAAAATTCGCACATTATGCTCCTAGGCGTGGAGGCAGGCGACACGGCGCTGAAGATCTCACGCCGCTGGGGCTACCGAACGAAGATGATACCGAGCAACGAGGCGGTAACGATTTTCGCGCGCGGTAACTACTGGGGCCGCTCGCTCGCCGCCCTTTCTGCGTCGACTGATGTCAACTGCTACAAGGACTTTGGGCCCTACATGCCCCTCTTCGAGAACGTGCCGTACAACGATCTGAAGGCCCTGGAGAACAAGTTCAAGGAGAATCCGAACATATGCGCGTTCATGATGGAACCGATACAGGGCGAGGCTGGCGTCAATATACCCTCGGTAAGAAAATATGACTATCAATTAACTTATAAGTATATAGGGTAGTTAGAAATGTTATTTTTAATTAATTTATAAAAAAGGCTGGACTTTAAAATGATATATGCTTACTTGGGTTATTGTATAGAAATTCATGTAGAATTCTATAAACATTTTTGAAATATGTTTAAAATGTATTATGGATTTTTTTATAATAATCTTTTAAAAGCATGTTTTAAATGGATTTCCATATAGATTATTAAGAACATAGATTTCTACAAAGATTTCTATAAAGAATTCTGTAGAATTTTCCAAGAGACGTTTTCGATCGGAATTTCATGTAGGTTCCATGTAGATTCCATATTGATTTTCATATGAAATACATAGGTATGATGGATGTATTCAACTTGGTAAACTTTAATTTAATTATATCTCATAATATGTGGATGGATTATTATTATGATTTATTATAAATACACTAATGAATAGCAAAAACCCATACTTTCGAAAACACCAACATTTCTCAAATCTGATAAGAGAAAATGAAAGCTCGTTTTATCTAAATTTTTTCTTCCCATAAAAGTTTATGCACGATACTCTCTGGTTTAAAAATTTTGAGATTGCTGAAAAGCTCTTTATAAAAGCTCACCAGAATACATTTCCATCCGCACGAAAAACTTATGCATGAATCAATACACGAACGATTATTGTCTCTTAGGACGGCTACCTGAAAGGCGTGCGTGAGCTGTGCACGAAATACAACGTGCTGTGGATCGCGGACGAGGTGCAGACTGGTCTCGGTCGCACGGGCAAGCGCTTCGCAGTCGACCACGAGAACGTCAAGCCGGATATGCTGGTACTCGGCAAAGCCCTGTCCGGCGGCATGTACCCGGTGTCCGGCGTTTTGGGAAGAGACGAGGTATGTCATAGAGCTTATTTATATCAATTGATTATCAGTGGATTTACAAAAACTATCAACTAAATAATCGGTTGTTTCAGATAATCCTAGCGTTAGAGACGGGCGTGCATGGTAGTACGTTCGGCGGCAGTCCCCTGGGCCAGCGAGTCGCCCTCGAGGCTATGAAGGTTCTGGAGGAAGAAAAGCTCGCGGAGAACGCCGCAAAAATGGGAGAAATCGTGAGAACGGAGCTCGCCAAGATACCCAAGGACATCGCGGTTGATTTCAGGGGCAAAGGACTGCTGGCTGGCTTGCAACTCAATCCAGGTAAAAGATAACAATTATTAGAAATCATAATGTATAAGTGCACGGAGAAAAATGACTGTATATTCCATAGTAGCCGTGGGACAGACTCAATTTTTTATCAAATTTACTACAATGTACAGTAAATAATATTCCTGTGCTGAATAGTTTTTACTCTGTATATAGCAATTTTTACTATAATTACGTTATTTTACTATATATTAAAAATTCCTATGTGTTGAGTAATTTTGACTATAATATGTACATAGCAATTTTTTTTCTATAAATTGCTAGTAAATTTCATAAAAATTCGAATCTGTCTTAAAATTGCTATCGAATGTATAGTATTTTTTTTTTACGTTTATAGTAAATTTTCCTACAACAATCTGTAATAATATAAGGCTCTATATATGTATATTGAATTAACCAATTCTTAATTTAACGCAGACTTTGCAAACGGATGGGACATCTGCGCGAAACTGATAAAGCAGGGACTGCTGACGCGACCGGCGCACAATTTCATAATAAGAATTTCACCGCCCCTTATTATCAACGAGGAGCAGCTCAGAGAGGCGCTGAATATCATCACGACGACGCTGCTCAACCACAAGAAGTCGAAAAATTGAGCGGTATAGGTACCCATCGCTGTGATTATTGAATAATTGTTATATTGAAAATTTGTACTGACTAATGAAGCTATAATTGTTCCTGCGACAGATATTTTCATGTGAACTTTCGTCTTTTTAAGTGCGAATTCTGCAAAACCTACTTGTAGGTGGTGCAAATATGCCACTTGCTTAAAATTATTGCTTTGAATTAAGAATTTGACTAGTGAATATTTTAATATAAGTGTAGGTTTAATAATATAAACGTATTTTTATAAAAATTTTATTTGAATAAAAAAATATTAAAACTACTTTAATATCTCATGCATTTCATTCCAAATGCTTCTTTGTATGTCTTTTCAAACTGAAAGCTTGTGAGAACACTTGATCACACTGATCACATTTGTACATTTTTAAACCCGAGTGTAAGTTAACATGTCTTTTCAAATGACTTGATAACTTGAACTTTTTACCACATATTCTACATTGAAACTGCCGCACAGAGTCATGGGATTTTTCATGACTCTTCAAGTGACTAGATTGTGCAAAACTTTTGTCACAAATTTTACATACAAAAGGCTTAATTTTAGTGTGAGTTCTCATATGCTCAACAAAATTACTCTTATGATTAAAGGATTTATTGCACAAGTCACACTTGTGAAATTTTGTTAACTCATGTGATCTCATATGAACTTTCAATAAATACTTTTGACTAAATAGCTTATCACAAACATCACAATGAAACAAGCCTTTGCCTGTATGAAATTTCATATGTCTTTTGTAACTTTTAGCAAAATGAAATGTTTTATTACACTGAACACATTCAAAAGTAGCTTTTTTCTCCACTGGTTTAGTATTGTGACTTTTCATGTGTTCGCTTAGGTAAGATGGATAAGAAAATATTTTGTCACAAATATTGCACTGATGAACATTGGTTCCGGTATGCAGTCTTGTATGAGCAGCAAGTTTACTTTTAGATGAGTAAGATTTACCACAGTGAAAACATTCAAAAGGTTTTTTTCTATTGTGAGTCAATTGATGATCTATCAGTTTTGACTCATCACTGAATAGTCTAGAGCAAGTCTCACATTTATACCTATTTTTTATCAAAATTTCAGAAGATTCTTTATGCTGTACAGCTTCTGGTGTTGATTGTAACATCAACATTGGATCGATTGTATTTATTGTTTCAGAATTGTCCTGAGTAAAAATGTTTGTGAAATTCAAATTTTCAAACCCATTGCTGCAACTTGTATTTGCCTTAGAATATGAGATATTTTCTATAGAATGATCAACTGACTTACTTACAGGTAATCCATAATTAATATTTATATCAATATTATTAGTAATTTCTTCAATATCAACATCCACTTCATCACCAGATACATCTATGTTATCTGAATTATGAGTGACACTATGATTTACCAATTGAGTTCTATCTGTAAAAGTATAGTTACAAAGTGAGCTTTCTAATGCACAAGAAGGTCTGTTATCAAAACTGTTGTACCCAGTGAATGGATCAAAATCATCCGGTCTAAAACTATAAGATGGTGTATTTGGTAGCATTTCATGATTTAACGAACCATTATTATATCGACTTAGATCAAGATAAGTATTGTGAGACTCTACAATATGCATGTGTTGAGTTATATTTTCTTCTCTTGGATAAAATTGAGGATATAGTTGATTATGTACATAAAATTCTTGATGCTCTCTAAAAGCTCCACAATCAGTAAATGTTGGTGTATTCTGAGGCCATGGTCCAAAAGTTTGGCTTTCTTGATATGGTATACTAGTAGGCAGAATATTTTCACTTTCCTTAGCCTTGGAAACTTGCATTGCCGCTTGTCTAAGAGCTTGATCAGCAGCTCGACACTGTTCACGAAAAAGGAGAGCAGACTCTGCTCTGAACACACATCTATCGCACATTTTATCAGGTAGTCCATCACCCTGTGAAACCTGAAATTTGATAATTTGTTATTTATTTTCTATTTTTTAGCTACAGCAATTATCCTGAAGTTCTTATTTCATATGTTTTTTAATTACCTTTAAACAAGAAAGTGATTGCAATTTTGCACCTAAAGAAGATTCCGCTGGCCCAACAAACAAATAGAGCATTTTGTGGTTATCTTCTCTTAAACAAGTTCTACAAACTTTTTTGATATTTTCACTATCAATTATCTTTGTAACAATAAACATTTTCGTCAAAGGAGCTTTTATGCAATTTTTATCATAACTTATTCATACAATATTAATTCGTTTACTAATAGTCTATTAGTCAATTTTCATTAATAAAAGTTTATAACAAATTTTTTTTAGTTTGTACAAAAACACATCTTTGAGGTTATAATAACCTTACTATATTTTGTTTATATACAATGAACTATACCATACTTGGATTCTAGGAAATGCATCATATGATCATACGTACAATGACAATATAGTTTCACATATTTTCTAAAGATGGAGCCACGCTATCCAACGCAACGCTAAATATAAAGTATTTGCGGTGCTGGCGCCAAATTTAAAGTCTACTAACATTAGGTATATTATAATTAATGGAAGTTAACTTATAATTACTGTGAATGTGATATCTCAAACAATTTTGCCGATTAAAAATTACCTAAATAAAAGAAACAACATCCCACATACTTATTGCATGTGATAACATTCCTATTTAGTAATGAAGCTTGAAAACAAAATTAAAAATATGTATTAACTAAGTATAAGGTAGTATAAGTAAGTATATTATCCGCGTATTATAACTTAGAGCATCATCATAAATTTCTCTCAACCAAAATTGTTCTTACGCAGTACCTATACGACCGTACGCACTAAAAGCCATGTGAAACGATTGAATAACTTCCCGTGTTAGAATGAATTGATGTTCCGTGGCATGCGCAAGTCTGTCAGTGCAACCATGAACGCTCATCGAAGCCTTGAAACCTCGCCCCCCACTACTAAGTTATACTCCTTCCACACTTCTCTGGAAAAACCCAGCCTCCCCCACTTTTCATCTGTTCTATTTTTTGTTTCCGTTTCTTTATTGCGGCTACGGATTCCTTTATTTATAGTTCCAATTTGCAATAAGGAAAATTTATAATTTTTGTAATTCAAATGTTTGCAAAATTCTCGCAATTATTATAATACAGGTTGACAGTGATCAACTGTTGAATAAGTGTTTTACTAATCTCTGGTAGTGTATACAACGCAACTACTACCTCATAATAAACTAAATTCGGAAAGTCAGAAGAATATTTCACCGTTGCAGAGTCAGCAGAGTGCATAAGAGTGAGATCACGCTCACGTAATGTGGTTTGGTTTCGCCGTTACCGACGTTTGCTTCTGAAGGCAAACGCTTTACCGACTGCGCCAAACGCGAAGCACCGCTCTCCCCTTTTCCAATTCCCTGATTCCCATATCGCCGTACACGCACTTATACAACACATATATACGCGGTCAATCGTACGTACACTCTCGGCGAAGCCACGAGCGAGACAAAGACGGCGCTAGGCGAATACCGCGAGGGACGAGGACAGCGCTATCCCCCCTCCCCCTGATTTCACGAGCGACTATGCTTATACGCTGTAATATGGACGCGCGCGCGCGCGCGAGAGAGAGAGAGAGAGACAGAAGTGAAAAAAATGCGACGATCGTCGCGCGCGAGCGATGGTTGGTGCGCATTGTTCACCGCCGCGCTGGTGGTGGTTGTTTCTCAGAGCAGTATCGAAGCCTTTGCTTTAACATGGCCGAATTTTAACTTCACTCGCAGAAAGACGGCGACTAGCGTTATCTCACTCGCGCTCGCCAGTAGCAGCAGCTATCGTCGAGGCCTCCACGGTTTACCGTGGCTCCGGCTGCTGCAGCAGTAGCAGCAACACGCTCGTGACTGGGTGAGTATCGGTGCTAGTACTACGGCGATTGGTGCACGACGACGACGACGAGGAGGCTACAACCAGCGGCTGCACCCGGGCTCTCATGTTCTTACGGAGACGTCGACGTTCGTGGCAAAGCGCCGAGGAAGCCACAGGAGAAGAGGCCCGGTACATGCCTACCCTCAGGAGGAGGAGTAGATTCGCCAAGCGTCAGCAACAGCAGCAGCAGACCTGTCTTAACTCACCGTCGAGAAAGCGTACCTGTGCCAGCAGCCTCTGACAGACGCTGATAGGAGAGTCTGGTAAGAAGTCATTAGATCTGTTGTATGTGTTTTTTCTGTCTTCCCCTCTGTATAGGATTGACGCATACGTACAGGTTTTTCGCTGTCGCACGCGCCGCTATGCAGATACCAGCTCGCTAGCTGCTTCTTCCTCATCTTTTTTCTGTTTCGAGAGCGAGGAGAGAGGCCGCAAGGCACGTACACGGGAGCGGACGAGAGAGACGGAGCGAGAGAACGCGAGTCTCGCGCAACACACGAATATAGACGCGCTCGCGGGCTACGCTACTTAGAGTGTCCGCGATAGGAGTGTGTGAGAAAGAGAGGAATAGGGAGTCCCTCTCCTGAGGTTTGCACGTTACCCAAGCGTTTATTTTCGTCGTGATCGAGACATCCAGTGGCTCTAATGGCTCTTGTTTACTTTCTAAGGCTTCCGCGGCCCGCGTGCATCGCATCACATAGCACAGGCTCTACTGCTACCAGCTTGTCCAGAACATTCTGAATTCCATGCTTATGCTGTGGCCTTTCTCTAGTGGATGATGTACGTTACTGCTTGGTCATTGATAATGTGGGGACAGAGAGGGTTTTGTCTCTAAAGTTATATTTAACGTATGTTCAAGTGGATGTATATGTGTGCGCAAGGTTCAGCAGGTTCACAAGAACCTTTGTCGAATATTCTGGATGGTGTGAAGAGATTCTATACGTAGATCGGGGCAATGGCTTGAAAGTTATAAATATATTATCATAAAGTATGCAACATATCTTTCAACATATTGAATTTGGGCTGAAGTGACACATTATTGAGCAAATCTGCAACTCATTTCTTTCTTTTTAGTGCCTGAATGCAGATCTACTTTCTGATGCAAACGCTTTTAATGAGTATGTCTAGCATTGTTCATACCTACTTTAACAGAAGTTTAAGTTCTTCAGATTCTCAGAAAGTGTGTTCAACTTACCTAACCCAAAAGAAAGAAAACTGTTATATAAATGAAATTCAAACTTTGCAGTTTTACAATTATACTCAGAACTTTCATCAACAGAATATTATACAATTTTCTTCAATATTTTGATTCTGAAATATGTTACAGAGTTGATTTGTAGAAGAAGATATTGCTATTAATAGGACACTTGATTTTAGTGTTTATTACATGTAACAATTTATTTTTAAATTTGTTGCATTATGTTTTATATGAAATGTCTGTCTTCATCCATGAAACAATAATGACTAAATTATCATTGTCAAAATTACAATTCATCACTTATTTACGATGCCTTCAAGACTCAAATAAGTAGTTGGTACTAATATTGAAATCAATTCTATTCTGTGACTATCATTTTAGTGGTTTATCATTACAAAATATTGTATAAATGCTACAGGATATTTTATATGCGACCTATTTATGAATTTAAATATTCTTAAACCTATTAAACTTCCTTTTGAGCCTGTAAGACTGACCAGTATAATAATTTTCATTTTCTCTTTTGTTACAGATTATTCAATTAGTTATCATGGTGGAAAGTGGCAGAGAATACGTGTTGCAGTGGCCTGGCCACGCAGCATATGTTACGGAAAGATTCAGTGGGCTTTTAGCTAGACAGACATTAGTTGATGTCACGCTCATTTGTGATGAACAAAAATTAAGGGTACATAAACTTGTGCTAGCTTCTTGCAGTCTTTATTTCGAGGTATGTTACTTAAATACTTGTAGTTTAATTTTTGTAACATTAATGTATGATTAACATATGATATCTATTTTAATTACCGAAATTACTAAAAATATCTTTCTTTATTTAGGAAATATTAGCAGAAGACCTTGGTCCAGAACCAATTATAGTTTTAAGGGATTTAAATTTTAGCATATTAAAAGCCATGATCGAGTTCATGTATTGTGGTGAGACCACTGTGTCTCATGTTCATTTGCCATCGCTGCTGGCAGCAGCAAGATCATTTAAGGTAAAGTCCTTTAGCTGATTATTGCTTTATTGTATTTGAAAATACAATTTTCTTCTTTTTTTTTTTTTTTTTTACTAATGTCTAGTAATTTTGCAGGTAAAAGAATTAGAGTCTCTTGTAGAGAAGATGGTAGGTTCACATGCACAAGACCACAACGACAATGACGAGGACTATCTTGCAAAGGACGTCAATGGCAGCGGTCGCATAAATGGCATGATGAACAGCGACGACAACGGCATTCGCGTAAGTTTCGCGAACAAACATTCTAGCAGTAACGGACAGTCAAACTTTGACGGTACGGAGACTAGCGATTCTGAATCGGAAAGAAACTACCACGACGAAAACGACGTATCCGGTAATTTCTCGGATAGTCCGAATGAACGTTGTCTCTACGAGGAGCCCTGTGGCATCGTACAAGACAGAATAGACTGCATGAAAAATAAATCTTACTCCACGCTGCACCGAAACGGAGAGGTGGTTAAGGAGAAGAGGTCGAGTCTCCGCGAGAAGTCCGTGGAGTCGGTGACCGATTCTACCTCGTCGACCCTCGACTCCGAGCACTGCGAGAAGGAGAACTCGGAGTCGAACCTTTACGAGAGGTGCTGCGATTTCGTAAACAATGGCTGTGGAAAGACTTGTCAGAGCGGGGAGCGCTCACAGGTGTATCTGACCCCCGACTGCACGGACGCGGAGGTCAACCGGGTGGGTCAGTGCTCCAAGGTGTATACGCACAAGAAGCGCAAGGCCAATGGCGAAAGCACGTCCAAGCGACACACGCATTTCGAAAAATCCCCGCCCCAACCCGTCACTTCGAATCGCATTGACTTGGCGGACGAATCATCGGACGACCAGGCACCGGTGACCCTCAACACAAACTTAGATACGGAGAGTTCTGACTACCTTTTGAGTTTCAATAGCGAGAGCATCCAGTCTATCGTAGGTTGTTCCCTAAGCGACTTTGTCCCGTCGACCAAGTTCGACCTGCTCAACGCGAGAACCCACCTGACTAACGACGTGAACGAAAAGGATAGCGGTGCCGAGGCGGAGGCAGAGGAAGAGGACAGGCCTCCGGTGCTTCGTAGGAGTGTACGTCTGAACCAGCAGGAGAACGAGGAGACGTTCTCGCCGAGATCCAAATCAAAACTCAGGGACGACAAGAAGAGTCGCTCGTCCTCGAATATGAAGCTGTTTTCTCGAACAAAGCGCAAGAACAAAGAATTAGAACGTAGAGTTCCTAACGTAAAAGTGATCTTGACGACAGGCGCACAGTCGAGTCGCAAGAGTCAGACGCGACCGTTGCGCAAGACGTCAAAACTCGCAGGTCGATGCAACAGCAATCCCAAGAGCCACCTATCCAAGAACGAAAAAGACGCTGGCAAGCCGAAGACGACGGACAAACCAACATCGACCAACACCGTTGGTCTGGACAAGCATCTTGAGAACAACCACGCGGAAAACAGTCATCACCAGCACCACGAGTCTGTAAAGACGAATACTACGGCGTCCGTGAACAGAGCGCTCTGGGGAGACATGTCGGACGTGGCCGAGGACGGCGAGATCGACGAGGAGTTCCTTGAGTACTCCGCGAGCGCGGAAATTCCCTTCGCCGTTGGCTTACTACCTCTACGAGCGGCACTTGAGAGGATGCAGGCTACTTTGGACCATCAGCCCAGGAAGACACGTTCCTCCGTCGCCTCAACGAAACAAGACACGAGTAGCTTAAAGAGAAAGGCGTCGCCGAGCAATCAGCAGGAGGTGCCCACGTCTAAGAGGCAGAATACGAATGACAGTAGCGTTCTAGACGATAATCCTAGTGCCGTTTGTCACATACAGATAAGAACGTCTACGCAGTGCTCGAGGCCACGCAAAAGGTCACTCTCCGATGGTGCGGCCAGTCTGGGCCAAACCACGGCTGTTAATGGCAGACCATAGCTCTCACTATCGACGTCTCGAAGAATCGAACGGCTGAGCTCACGCTCATGGATCGTAGTGTGAAAAATGACACTTTTCGTTTATTTATGGCGTAAGTTCCGTTAAGATTGATTGATGTTTTATAAAATACACTCGCAGTAAGTGTGGCCGCCAAGTGCGTCAGAAAGAATTAGACTATTTTTGTATGATAATGCCAAAATGTTGTTTATATACTTGGTTATCGTCATTGGCTCACATGAGTTTAACTTTAGAGTTTTTTTTCTCGGTCTGTCAATACAAAATTAGAAAATAGACGTTACGTAATATTCAAATAACAATTTAATTGGTAAATTTGTATAAAAGTATAATGTCACCGAGGAATTTTCTTACGTAATGACGTTTACAAATTTCACTTATTTGCAAATTACATCTGTAATTAGATTTCTATATCATTCAATGGCAGTCTAATAAGTAGCTAATTTTTATATATTTGAATATATTTGAATTCTCTTTATTCTAAAAAAATATTAATAATTAAAAAAAAATTGTTGAATATTTAAAATACATTGTGTTATCACAATGTTAATATTTTTAAATAAGTATTTATGTGTCATAGATTTCTGAGTTAAAATTTATAAATGAATAACTAGAAAATTACTGAACATGAAATATGTGATAACTAAAGTACAGTTAAAATTTTCAGTATGTTACGTAAGTAGTGGTTGAAGGTTGTATAAACTTTCTTTACTTTTTTTTAGTTTTGTGGATCTATAGATATAGAAAATATGTATAAGTACATATTTTCAGAAAAAAACTTTCACATTGTAAAATATTAATGACTGGAAATTTTTCTTTTTAGAAACAAAAATTTTATTTGATTCAGAAAATTAAAAAGAATGTTTTACTTTTTACTGCTATTTATCCAATAACTATAAATATCTTTTCAATGTGGTTTGATTGTTTGATCTCTTTTTTTAAATATTTCGTGTATTGACTTGGGTCAGAATTTCTCTTGACACTTGATATGCATACTTAATTATAAGAAAATGCAAATCTGAAAATCTATTACAAAATTGTACAATAATTCTTCAATCAGTATTATAAAAAAGATTGGTGATATTACTGAAGTAAAGTATTTAAATGCATTAGAGAAATCGAAACTTTAAAATGTAGCGTAAAAATCTTTATCTGTCAAAATACACCTACTGCAGTCATTTTATAAAATTGTAAATAATAACGAAAATATTGCATAAATAAACAAATCGTGCCAATCTCAAGAGACAAACGGCCATCGCGTATTTTTCAATGATTTGCTATTGTTAATTATAAATCTTGAAAAATTTGTCTTTCAACGCAAATCGAAACGCTCTTTATCAATAAGTTTCGATTTTTAACTAGTAAAGTAATCTTTTACAAAGTTAAACAGTTGATCTTCTTAAAGTAAATGTAAGTTTCAATGATCTTTTACTATTTATTGTCACGATTTTTCAAGGTTAAATATAAGTATGTTGCTTCGATAAAGGATACTTAAAAAAGTGTAAAAAGGTTTCATGGCTCTGATCCAGTACAATGGCGTTATTATGGGTTATCAAAGAACGGTCTCGCTCCCTTTCACAGGGCGAGAGGTTCGTGTATGTGGTCTCATCTTGTCATTATTGTAGAAAATAAGTTTGTACAATGTAACATACATATTTTCCCAGTGGATGAGTTAATATTGTCTCTAAGTACTAACAAATCACGCGTGTTTCTTTTCTTTTCGCTATAAATTTGTTATGTTGTACATTGATGTACAGTAATTATAATTTTTTTTGTCAATTCATATGTACATTTAAGTGATTATAGAATTGAGATGTGTAGGTCATAAAGATAGCCAGCGAGCAATGTGTATAATAGGATTGTTCTATAATTGTCATTTCATTATTATTATTATTTCTATTTTATTATTTTATTAATATTATCGTTATAAAAGTCGTCATCATCACAATGTACAGACGTACGAAAATGTTACGAATATTTTTTTAATAAAATTTTATATTGCTGTAAACTCTATTGTTTTTTATTCACCAGTAAAATAAACTGTAGAATTGACTGGTTTTGAAGTTGTGTAGCCTCAGCAGTAATGCCGAGTACAGACAACACTTTGTAATAAAAAAAAAAAAATTGTTTTCATTGTATCTTGTTAACTTCTATAATACCTATAAGTGAAACAGCAATTTGCTTGCATTTACTATTTAAAAATATCTATAATTGGCGCTGCTTATCAAAAATCTTGTGTAACAAACTTCAATAGCGTATTTTTACGTAAAAAATAAAAAAAAAGATAAGAGTAATTATAACTATATATATATATATATATATATAAAAGACGTTCTCATAATTGTACCATCTTACGTAATTTTTATAACATATTCTGGAAATTAGAAATTTAAACTAGCGTGGAATATAAAATAGAATTTTATTTTTAAACTGATGATATATAGGTATATATCAGTTAAAATTCAAATTTATTTTAACAAGTTACAAATTTTATTTACTACATGCAATGCATCTATAATCTTCGAAAAATCACTTTTGCTGTAAAAAATATATCCCATGACACATTTCCTAAATGTTTAACTTCAACCTTTTCTCTGCATGAAAAAAATCCTAAATTAATTGCCAATGCGTTTCGAGAACTTCCTCTCGTTCGTGCAGCGCAGTAGTCGACGCCTCGTAATCCGCGTACTAATTATAGTTTCTGTATACATACAACGCGAATATACTATACAGTGCTTGCAGCCAATGTATACGTCTATATTCACCACTATTCCAGAGAGTGTAAGTGACGACGGCGCGACTTTTCCATATGTCGTTCGCCTCGGCGCATATAGCTGCGCGTGCGCATGCAAGAGACGCAGACATTCCCCTTCATTCGCCGTTTATCTCCGTCTGTATATCCACGATATCCACCTAATCTTCGATTTGCTCTCATGTCTACCGCCAGAGCGATGATGCCGCGCTGTCTGTGTGCTGCACTCCATGACTCCGCGCCTGTTCGATTGTTTAACAAAAATCAAGCACTGCCTAATCGCGACAGCTGTTCCATTAAATAAACTCATCAGCATTCTTTATCCGCGAGGCATTGAAATTTTTGACTTATTTGGGGCAAGCGTAATATAAGCATTTGTGAGACGCAATTCAAACAGACCTAATTACGCTCGTCTCATAGATGCGAGTGCAAATCGCCTCGTCGGCGCGTCGGATCGGCCGAACGGACCTTATGTATAGTCCAGTAGAGTATACGTGGGTGTTCCTCTGTCGAAGCTTTGGTAACGCGTCGGTCAGCGGCGCCACCTCCTTGTTTTTCCTCTCTTGCACCCACCTACACAATGACGGCCAGAATGCGCCGCGCAGACCGAAATTGTGTACGTGTGTCGTACTTGCAGCAGTCGGCTTAGCTCGCGGTGTCTATAGATATAGCTAATCGTGCTGCACTGGGTAAATATCGTGGAAGTCAATTGGAAATCGTCGTTTTCTTTTCGTGAGCGATTAGCTAATTAGGAAAAATCTAAGCGGAATCGCGCGGTTTTTGCGAATTGCAACGTGAAATGCGAATTGAATCGTAAATTTTTTTTTATTTCGAGAGGCGTGGTTTTTCGAAAATAATTATAATTTATGAATAATTTATTTGTTAAAACGCTTTAAAACCTACTGTTATAATTAACAAAAAAATAAAAGATAAAAGTATATATGAAGAGGAAGACTAAAGCATTCCTCTTCTATTTAATCTAAAATAAATATATATAAATATATTACTTCCTTGATGGAGACAAACACGAAAATAGATTTTCAGTTGTTTCATTGTTAGAATTTAAGATAAAGATAATCTAAATTAGCGATAAAATTTTGGCGATACTTTTGTTTTTTTTGGGCAGTAGAACCATTAACGTCCTATCTTATAGTATAGATAAAATTTTGGAAATTTGGTGACGTCACACTAATCTGTTATCACTCCTTGAAGTTATGCCACGATGACCTCATTACTTATTTATTACAGCTTTATTTTCAGAAGTCGAAATATCTCCAAAATTATACTTATAAGCGATGGTTTAAGGTCGTTGCTCATATATACTTCAATCGGAGAGAAAAATATAATTTATTATAATTATTACATTTATGATTTAATATTATTATGATTACGACACACCATAGTTTTTTACTATATACGCCTTGCATCAAGTTTTTGTATAGGATGCTCAAGTAGCGCCCTCAAAGGTTACTGACCTATCTCCTCAGGTAGCTGTAGTATTATATTTTTTTCACTCTTTAGCCCGTATACTATAATGTATGAGTTTTAAATTCATCTATACCAAAAATTTGTTCTGATCAAAGAAAATTTTAATACAAACCTTTTCAACAATTTCTGTAAGCTAAAATCAGTAAAACTTCATTTTGGAGCACAACTTCCAAAATTGAGATATATAATATAATATTAGAGAAAAATCATTAGATATTATAAAAAGTGGTGCAATCGTTTTTTTTTTTTTTTTATAAAAACAGTATTATTAGAAATTGTTTAAAAAGCAGTTTGCAAGCCATATACATACAAAAAGGAGAGAAAAGAAAATTAAGGAATGAAAAATAAAATACGCGAAAATCCATACATCTGAATTTCCGCGATATTTTGTATATTTTTCAATGGTGAAATATTAAATTGAAATATTTGATTATACATGTATATAAGTAAAAAATTTAAGTAATAATTTTCGCAAAATACCTAAATTTTAATAACCGATGTTATGACGAATAATGGTGGTATACAATATACAACAAATTTCAGTATTACTGTGAATATACAAAATTATATATGGAATTTTATTAATGAAAATAAGATTAAGAACACACATTTTATCTATAAGGAAACTCATTAAATACGTTATTTTGGTATTCTATTTAACCTACTTTTTAAATAAGAACATGATTAATACGCAGTTTTATTTCGTATAGGATCATTTAATACTAATTTAGGAGTTCTATTTTCAATAAATTAATCTAAATAGATAAATTGGTTAAGAAACCCATACTTTTGATAAAGGAAACAATAATTTAAATAAAAATGTCTTTTGCTCTTTGTTATTGAAATGTTGGAAAAATGCATTTTGTTACAATCATTAAGGGCAATGTTTTAGGTGTTCTTACTGGTTCTGTATTAAGAAAGCGATATGTTTTTCTGTTTCTTAATTTAAAATCAAGGAGCGCGGTAGCGCTCCGAAGGCAAGTATAAAAGAATAGATCGAATGCAGTTTTGAACGAATAAAAATTTAACTTTATACATTTGAGTTTACAATATTATGTCAAGTACCGTGACTTCTCCCAAAAAGGAAAATAAATTTGAGCCGAAGATATTAGAAATGCATTGTTACAATTGGAAAAAAGTTTTATAGAACCTGCATTGTTCCAAAATTATTATTTATCGAAATTCAATATCGAATCAAAAGTTGTGCGAGAAAATCAACCGCCATTCATTCCAAAGCATCCCTTCTCCATCTCTCCATTCTTTTTCCGAAAACTCAAGCTCCTATAGCTAATTATGTTTCTATCGTCGAATCTAGGTCATTGGCCCTAAAACTACGCGCATCCCATGACACTGTACTTCGGGTATATACGCTTCTGGCCGGAAAATTCCCTCTCCCTCCCTCTCTATTCCGCTTTCTCCCCCTCGCTCTCGAAACCACACGCACAAACCACTCTACTGAAACTCCAAAACGTCGCCTTCTCGCGCCTCCGATTTGACTGCTCCGAGCGGCTCTCCGACCACTGGCGCCACCTACCGCTCTCTGATCTCCCTCTCCATCAACGTCTCTTTCTCACTCTCTCTCGTTTGCTATATCCATATAGCAATAGAACCGACAGCCGTTCGTCCGGCGCGCATAGCCTACCGCATATATATACATATACACACGCGTCACATACATTAATATATATAGGAAATACGCGTGCGCGCGCTGCTCTCCTTCGTCGTTCGCCTCCTCCCGTCTTCCTTCCTTCTTCTCTCTCCCTCTTCTCTTCTCTCCCGCACACCTCTCCACGGGTGCGCGCGCTCTCGCACAATATACCTATAGCCACCACACTGGACTATACACGGCTGTGGCTCTCTCTCTCTCTCTCTCTCTCTCTCTCTCCCTCTCTCGCTCTATACGCCTCTCCTATATACCTACACACGGTGTGTGTCTGGCTGGCGTGCGCGGCGCGCGTATACATACTGTATAGAGAGCGCGACGCGCAGAGAGCAGAGCGCGCAGCACACAGCACACACAGGCAAGAGCGGAGCAAAGCAGAGCAGCAGCAGCCCAGCACACGGGACACGGCAGATTGCGGTAGAGAGAGGCAGAGATCAGCAGGACAGCAGTGCAACTACGTTCTCGTAGAAGAGGTGCACACGAGGAGAGGAGGAGAGTGCCTGTGTGTATATGTGAGACAGAGTAGTAGGCTGCGTGCGGCGTGAGACTAGACACCGCGGCGTATGGACAGGAGGCGACGTCGCCCCTGAGGAGGCACGACGACGACGACGTAGAGGCAGAAGACGAGGAAGCAGCATCGCACCGATTGATAGGGAGCCGAGAGTGCGCGTAACTGCAGGGATAGAGCACAGCTACGCGCGCCCGCGCGCCAGAGGCACGACAAGCAGCGTGTACACAACGACGAGCGAGGAGGAGGAGGTTGTTGCAGCAAGGAGCAGCCAGCAGTAGCAGCACCGAGGAGATGGAGAAGCGGATAGAGCTGGAGAAGCGTGGCAGGAAGCCCGCCGAAGTAAGTAGCCCTTTTACTTCATACCCACGCACACACACACACACTCACACACACACATTCATGCGTAGAAAAACCGCGAGTGTATTATCGCATCGCGTCGTGCCTATAACTCTCGCGTGTGCGCGTTCAAAACCGCCCGCGCGCTCTCGCTAAGTAGGTATCTCTCTCTTTCTTGCCTCTCTGCGTGCGTATGCAGTAATACTTATATACACAGCTCGGTGCGTCGAGATGCAGGGCTCAAAAGAGAAGAGAGCTGCTGCTGCTGGCGTGCGTGCGTGCGTGCGCAATCGCGGAGCAAAAAACACACGTGCCGTCTGTCTGGCTGTGCTCTCTTTCTCCCTTTCTACATGTGTGTGGGTGTGCGTGCCGCGAGAGACAGAATCATGTGTTCCTATATCAGCGGTCGTCGCGGGGTCGCCGCCGCCGGCCACAGAGAAAAGTCCCGGCCACCGCGTTAAAACTGCATGTCTTACGTTATAATTCTATATACCCACGCGCCACCCTTGTAATACATCCCCGACATATGACGCCGGTTCGCTTATTATCCGCGAGGTAAAAGTCCTCTCCTACGGTCGCATTATAGAAGCAGCAGCAGCACTTTCTGTGCGCGCGCGCCGCGCGAGAGATAAGTAGATAGAGAGAGGCGAAAAAGAAGCATGGCGCGCTCTGTGTGTGCCGCTCTCTTCGCGCGCGATCGCTCGTTCGCCGAGGACACACACACTAGTATATACAGAGTCGCTGATATACTCTATCCGTCTTTCTCTGTTTTACTCCGTCCCTTCGCCAACGGGGCGCCCTTTCGGCAAAAACGCGAGAACCGCGAGAGGGAGAGAGCGCAACACCTGATGCGGCGTGCGCGCTCTCTGCAACCGTTACGCGCGCGCGCATTAAACGCGGGGGAGGCTTGTATGAAGAGAGCAGCACGCGCAAACCTGCGATTGTTGCGTGATGATGATGATGCGTGTGTATGCACCTGCGCGACGCGTTATCGAATAGACGTGCGAAGAGGGAGTGAATCGAACAGGTCGGCGTGCGATGTGCATCAGCAGCAGTCGCCGCAGGGGGGATGAGAGATCGGCTATCGATTTTTCAGGAAGTCGGCCGCCCGTTCTCTGTTGTCCGTCTCTCTGATATGTTTCTGCGCGCGCGCTATATTTATTGGGTCAAGGTTCGGTTGCCTTTTGCCGGGTACTTCTCTAGATATATAAGTACCTACGCAGTTGTCGTCGATCGCGCGTAATCATCCGTCTCGGAACAACAATACTTATAGTTCGAAGCAGCGACGTTGGCAAAGTAGCTATCGATCGTAGATTTCTCTCGATCGGTGTCGCCGCCGCGCTCTCTTTGAACTTGAGCACGTCCCCAGATTCTCCATCTCTCTCGCTCTCTCTCTCTGTTGTGGCAGCAGCAGCAGCAGCCGCGGTGGTGGCGGTGCCACGCCGCGTAGCCGATGGCCGCTTGACTGCGCATATGCCCCGCGCATAATCATCAGACGCACGCACGCACGCCTGCATGTACTACACAGTATATAATACTCGCACACAGACACAGTGGTTCCCCCTATTAACATATAGCATCTTAGCAGCAGGCATCCTTTATACGCGCTATCTATATATCGCTCTATACTCACTCTCGCTCCCTCGTCATTTTTTTTTTTTCGTCCCCTGACACCCGGCAACAAGTCCCATCATCAGCCAGCCACAGTGCCCGCGTGTATATATACACACACTCCCTCAACGTCTCTATATAAGTGCTCTCTCTCTCTATCTCTCTCTCTCACCACTACCTGAGGAGACGAAGAAACTTACAAGAGGCGGCATCACACACAACAGAGACAGACTGCCACAGACGTACAGACACATACATAGGTACATACACACACGTTGCGGCGGCGCGCGACCGGCCATATTGGACGAGTCCACTTCGGCGATCAGTGAGAGAGACAGAGAGAGGGAGAGAGAGAGAGAGAGTGAGCGGAGCTATATAGGTACTGCTGCTGCTGCGGGCGACGACGACTCGGCGGTGGCGCGGTGCGCGCGTGTACTGTTCCACGCAGCGTGTACACCTGTTCGCACCCTCCGGGCGGCGCGCCGGTCGTCTCTGTCGTCGTCGGTTGTGCTGCTGCTGGTGTCTCAAGCGCGCACTATATTCTTATATTATACGCTTTCTTACTGACTCTCACTGTGCTTGCCAGCTTGCAGTGTTACCGGGTGCCCCTCCTCTCTCTCTCTCTCTCTCGCTCTCTTCGTCTTCCACGTTGAGCTGACGCGCTCACGGAGCCAGAGGGAACGAAGACAGAGATGTAGCGTGCATAATGTATGTGTAGAGGCGTGCGGAGAGTTGTTTACGGTAGCGTGGGAGAGAAAGAGAGAGCGAGAGAGGGATAGGTCGGGACGGTAGCGTCGGATTATTACGCGATCTTGATGGAGGTGTAGGTTTGATCGCTACCGCTGCTGGTACTTTTTATCCGATGCGGTGGTGTGATTGCATTTGCCACGGTACGACGTAGGTATATAATGAAGTCAGGATGCGATTCGATTATAGGTTTTCGCGGCGTGTGTACTCTCTAAAGTTGAATTAAAGTAGGTATATATACGTAGTATTAGTTTATAGAGTATATGCGTGTACAAGGGTGTAGGGGGATGATCAGGAGTAGCGCGGAAATATGTGTATGTAATATAAATAGGTAATTCGAGCGGTGGGTTACGTAAAGCAGCGAGGAGCTTTTTTTTATCTTAATGTTTGCAGACAACTTTCGTATTCCGTTCAGGAAAGTTGACTTTAGCGCGCGCATTCGTTTTCGATTTCACTTATACTTAATGTACAGATATATGTTGGTCTCAGTTATCTGCGATATTAAAATGAACATCCGGATAATTTCGTTCCTTTTTTTGTTTGATTTATTTTTAATTGGTCGTCGTTTATATATACATTCTCCTGAATACCAAGATTATTTAATATGTATAGTCTAAAGAGAAGGAAACTATCGAAATTAAAAAATGCATCGTCACTGCGATTTCTCCTGTAACCAAAAAGGTCATTGACCTTATAGATAATAGCGTTCAAATCGGTAAAGACAATTCATTCATCAAAAAATTTCCAGTTCAAAAATATCTCGTTTCCAGTGGCCAAAAAAAACTGTCCCAAAGTTGAAAAAAAAAAAAAAATATATTTTTTTTAATTTTTACACCCCTTCAACTAAAACACAATCGTCCAAAATCGACATCTGACCCACCGCTACCTCCCTAAAAATGTCCCCTATACCGAACAATAATATAATACCTACAGCAAAATTTACGCCGTTCCTCGAGCGCGAAAAGGATGAATTGAAAATCGATAGGCACACGCGTATATATATACATGAAGGGAGACTGCGACGCCTCCTCTCCGACCTTGATACACGTGCGCCCGCGCACGTCGCATCACATCACATACGCGAAGCTGCCCGCGTCTATAGATGATACAAAGCATTATAATACGAAAGAGATCGCTCCGGTTTCTCAAGCGGTCGTTAACGCGCGCGCTCGAGGCGCGAAGATTTGGTTTGGAGCGGTCCGATAACGACGCCGCTAATTTTCCGAGCGCAGAGAGGGTTCGTGCGTTGTTTTGTTTGGCTTAGCGGTCGGTGAAAGCGGCTATAAGTACACGTTACACCGAGTTAGCGCGTGGGGTAAAAATTCGTCTACACAGGTGTTGTTACGTAACCCTGCGGTCTGTCCCTTTTCCTCAGCAAAAACTATGTCGTATAACAGTTACACGAGGTATGTATTTAAATGACAAACAAAGTCATCAAGCTCCCCATTGTGGAAAATTCAGTCCCAGGCGAGCGTGCAAACTCCGATCGAAAAATCCGCCCGTTACATCCTAATAATAGCGCAGCGCACGGCAAGTGCAGTTTATTTCGAGAAAGAAGAGAGAGTGAGAGAGCACGCAAGCTCCCAGAGCGACTCGTCGAATTGTAGTTCGGCCGAAGGTCGATCGGAGCAACGGGCGAAGGTTGCTCCGGAAACCTATGTTACCGACCCTTATATACTCCCCCCCTATACCGACGGGTCAATAACATCGCGCGCGCAGATTCGATCAAGCAATTATATTATTATCTGCTCGCGGCGCTCGTCGCCTTACGAAATGCACCGCGCGATTCCATCATATACTTAAACGAGCTTTCGCTCTCGCGCCGGCGCATGTCGATCGAACTGCGACTACGCTGCAGCTTGTGCCATTTTAAAAGTATATTATTTTATATTAAGAACCCTGAAAACTGAATTAACTTCAAACAGTATCTCGCAACGGCTTTTCTCCGAATTTCTCACGCAACGACGGAACATACTTACAGCAGCCGTACACCGCTGGCAAGTAGAACTTCAGCGCCGCGCGCATTCGACGTCGCGCGCGGGAAAACAAAGAGTGCAAGTGTATATAGGGGGAGAGGAAGGATTTAACTAACCCACCCACCCCCTTCGCGAGAGCCGCTGTGTTTCTATGTAGCGTGTGAGCGCGCGCGCGACGCGACGCTGTGGGCTGCACTCATCGATCCGCGTTAGCCCGCCCCCACCTGCGTCGTCGCATTATACAGGCGCGAGCCTACAAAAAGTGCCGGTTTCAAGCGCATCTTTCACGTGCATGAGTGAACCGTCCTATGATGGATTTCAGGGTTGAAAAATAATTGGCGCTTCATGTTTATATAAGGCTCGGGGTGTTATGTATATTTCGATGATACAATGGGTTATTAATTATTTTTAAGAAGGAATAATTGTTTAGAAATGATGAGTCGTATAATGATAAGGGCCAATCTATATAGAGAACAAAAACGCGTCATTGTTATTCACACCTATATTAAACCGAACCTCCCTCGCGTATACAAATTCATCCCCCCATATATGTATATATACGTACAGGATCATCAACCCGTAACAACGCACTATATGATATCTGCAATGAACCCCGATAAATGCAATAACACTTCCTGTACACACACACACACACACACACACACACAAACCTTATATACGGTGCGACACCGGCTCGTTTCGCCGTTATAGCGCGCGTAAAAATTATATACACCCCTATAGTCCACACGCGCGATAACTAGGCCACGCGCACCGTCGCGACGCTATAATACTGCGCATGCGTGCACATATAGCGCGGAAGGACTGCGTATCTATAATATTTTGCGAGAGAGTGTAATCGACGCCCGCGTATGTGTATAGGTATGGATTCGGTGCATGCGGAGAGGCGTCGCGCCGGTCAATTGAGTAATTGACAGCCGCGAGAGCTTGCAAAGTGCGTATGGGGATGGCTGCGTGTGAATTGATGGCCGATAGGGTGAAGAGCCGGAGATATAATACAATGTATAGTTTGTTTTTTTTTCCATAGGCTAAAAATCTTGAGCATAAAAAAAATTCTCTATAACACTTGCCACAACGTCATCACAGGAAACCCAAATCCAATCCTTCCTGCTTCGATACCCCATCCGCCTTATATCGTTCGCGCCCAATAACCAGAGTAAGCGCGAAGTGCAATCTTGTCGCACGATAGTGTTCCTCCTCCTCCCTATACTCGCGCTGCTGCACCACGCATATAACGCGTTTAGGCGCGGGCGCGACGACGACGCCGGCCGACTTCCGTCTTTCCCTCTTCCTCAGCTACTCCGATCAATAAAATGACCCATCTCTCCGCCCTGCTGCACTCCCGCGCGCGCGTTTGAATTTTCATATAAGCCCGCGCGCTGTTGCGGAGAGCCGTTGTTTTGGTTTCTGCAAGGGGGTGGGGGAGTCGGCAGAAGGAGTGTATTTATGTGTGTCGCTTGGGTGCCTCGAACTCTCGTAACGCGCACAATAATGGTGGAGGTGGTGCCACGGGGGTGGTGGATGGATGACGCGTGTATATAGGAGAGCCGGCGGAGGCTGCGCGTATAGGTATATAGCCGGCGTGGTGATGTCATAGCGGTGAGTTTAACGGCGCTGTGTGACGTCATGCGCTTTTAAACAATGAGGGTGGGATTGTATTGTATGGGGGAAGAGAAAACATTGAGGATGGAAGTAATATAGTGATAATGTGATGACACGATCGTGTGTTAATTCTTTTGTCTGCTGTCTTCTTTGTTACAGATTACAGAGTTTGTACTGGACAATTGCCGGAGTACAAACATCGTTGGGTTAACGGACGACTTCGTCGCCCTGGAGACGTTGAGTCTCATCAACGTAGGACTCACCAGTTTAAAAGGCTTCCCCAAACTACCGAACCTTAAAAAGGTGCGTGACTATCAACTCTTGTGTGCTCGATGAATTATCCACTAAAAATAACGAATTTAACGAAACTTTTCATGATTTTGCGTAGTTGGAACTGAGCGACAACAGAATATCCAGTGGTCTCAATCTTTTACACACGAGCCCGAAATTAACTCACCTTAACCTCAGCGGGAACAGAATCAAGGATCTGGACACGCTACAGCCTTTGAAGGAGTTCAAGAACTTGAAAAGCCTTGACCTCTTCAATAATGAAGCGACAAACATGGACAATTACAGGGAGAAAGTATTCAGCCTCATACCCAGTCTACGATATCTCGATGGGTAAATTTCATTTATCAAATCCAACCCTCTTTGGGGTATGCAACTCAGTTGATGTGTGCTAATTTTAATGTAATGATTCATTATAGGTATGATATCGATGACTGCGAGGTAGACAGCGATGGTGATGACGATGAAGTCAATGGAAACGATGACGATGACGGAGATATTAATGAGGAAGACAGCGAGGAAGGTAAACTACAAACTTACAAAAGTCATTTTTACATGAAAAGAGTGTAAAAATATCTTCTAATTTATTTAATCGTTGAACTTTCAGTATCTGACGATGACGATGAGGAACTAGAGGACGGAGGTGTAATATTAAATTCGGTGTACAAAGACATCGAGGTAAGTATTGCTGAAATGAAAGTGGAGTGAGGTAGACGGCCCAGTATATGGACCATCAAGGTTTGTGAGGCAATTCATAGATTTTTAAAATAAATTAGAAGCATATTTTTTTTAGTATATTCATGACTTTTTAAATTGAAGATTCAACATGACTTTTCCAATTTTCTGTTACTTATACCTTTTACTCACAGAGAAATAATCATCTTTACAAATACTATCATTTTTGTTGTACTTTAAAGTTAACGGCGTGTGTCCCGTTTTTGACGTACCAAAACCTAGTCAGATTCACAAATGTTCCATTTTCTTTAATAAAATCTAATTTTTTGGAGCAATAGATGAGAAACTTATTGGTATAAAATCAATGTATTCAACGTAGAAAAAAGGAGCGAAAACCTGTCCTGATCTTTGTAGCCACATGTCTCTTGATTTTTCGTGCAGGTACTCGGGCGACTCTACAGTTAGTCGCGTGTCCCGATAGATAGAATAACTCATTTACTAGACCAACACTAATTTTACGTACTTACTAGTATATGAATTCAATGAAAATTAATTTGACTAGAAATTATATTTCATAACTGTGAAATGATTATTAACCGTTTTTAACGCTACTCTTAGTGATAAATCGACGTCCCGTACAAAAATTAGCATGTCTTGTTATTTTCTCGTGAAAGCTAGCATGTTTTCAAATTGGTGATTAGGCCTAGCCAAATAGATATTCACGTGACAAAAATTAAGTTAAGTACGAGGAGGTGTGGAAAACATAGGTAAAATTTCGTAGAATCCAATGAAATACTCTTCCGGAGCTGATTTTTTTCCGAACACATTCAAAATGGCGTCCAAAAAAGTTTTTCTCGCTAGAAAAAAGAAACTAGACGTTCAGAAAAAAAAATTCGGACAAAACTTTTAGAACTTTTTAAAACAAAACATTTAAGACGTGCCGGATGCCAATTAATAAACAAATAAATTTCTTATTGCAAAAAAAAAATAAATAAATAAAAATCCGTTAAATATCGCGTTTTTATTCAATTTTCGTATGTATGAAAATAAACAATATTTTTTTATAAAACTCGATGAATGTGTAGCCCAAAAACTTCATCAATTTTATGATTTGAGAGATATAACTTTTTAACGAAATGGACGATATTTGAAACTAAATTACCCATATCTCAAGAAAGGGGCCCATTTGACGGAAATGTGAGCACTGGCTTCATTTTTAGGTACCAGAAATCGACTTTCCAATGCCCGCTAAAATCCGTTTCCCGCAGCTGAAACCCTCTCCTTGTTAGTCTTTTTTCTGTAACAGAACAGCGTAAAAATTATATTTATTCAATATTATTATAAAAAATTAAATGGGATCAAATAATAGAATTCTGAAATAATTATAAATAAAATAGTATATTATGTACCAAGGACGCGTAAAACCTCGCCTCGCTCGAGCGACATACTAACACTTGTGCTAGAATCCCCTGTTTCGCGCCTTTGGTAGGTAATCTACCATATTTGTTACCCTCCGAGCGCGGAATCCAGTTTCACATGCCTGTCAGCTGGCGTGAAATAGTACATTTTGCGCATGCGCGAATTCCGCATCCTAGGGCCAGAATGTACTATTTCGCGCCCGCTAGACTAAATATTGATCTATCTCGCTTTTCTAAAAATTTGGTAAAAGATTTTGATACACATAAATCGTATTGAAATCTAAGATATCAGCTTCACTGCAATTTAATCGAGAGCTATGATAATTACTCTTATAGTGGTTTGAAGGCCAAAATAGATATTAAATATAAACATTTTTGTCGACTACTTTAATTTAATTATTGTTAAAAAAGATATCGCTATCTAACAAACAAAAAATTAATAAAACACTGGAATCTTTTTTATTTTTTGTCTAACTTTAATTTTTAAGAACATCTTGTTCCATTTGCAATTTCACGGGATGGTATACCGTTGTGAAAATTCAAAAATCATTAATAACTGCAAAGCTATATCTGATTGTTCAAACAAAATAGGTACAGGTATGTCCAATTAGTCATCAAAATCTGGTGTAGCTTTGCAGATATACATAATTTTTTAATTTTCATATCGGTACCTTCTCCTGAAATTGCAAATAGAAAAAATGAGCCCTTAAAAATTGAAGCTTGGATGTCAAGACTTTTTCAAGACCAAAACCAGACTTTCAAAAAATCTCGCCTTGTCTTGGTCTCGCAACCGGCAACCCTATAGTATCGACGCGAACACTGAGACGCTTTAGTTAACGTCGCAAACGCTGTCACGTGCTTATTTTCGAAACTAATTCTGCTAGTTTTCTAACGGGGCGACGAAATATATACTTCTCATAACTTGAAATACCAATATACATAAAATATACTCTTGCGAAGAACATGGCTTTTTTGAGCTAAGTCCTTAGGTGCAGGAAACATACATACTGCTAATCATAACTGCATATAGTAATTTTAAATAATATTTGTTGTGAAATCCATTTACAAGTAGGACATGACCAGATACTGGGCCGTTTACCTGAAAAGATAAAAATTATCTTAAAAACGATATGTACGTGCCAACATATTTGAAAAATGTATTTAAGACAATAATTATTTCTTCACAGGATGACAGCGACGAGGAAGACTACGTTGTTGAAGCAGAAGAAGACGACGACTTTGAATACGAGGATGAGGAAGATGAGACAGAAGAACAACAACAAGGAGGTATTTATTTCGCTTGTTTTCTAATCTTAAAGAATGAAGTTATAATTATTCAATTGAAAAAAAATATATATATATATTTTCAAGATTTCAATTACATTTTTCGCTAACAAACTTAAGACGTACAAGATGTCATTAAGGATCAATTTAACAAACTATTCTTTAAAAAATTAATTCTTTGCCTTCTAACAATAAAAAGTGCTGTTATTTTATATTCAAAATACTATAATACTTATTATATTTTATTATCTCTACAGAAACGTCCCCTGCCCGAGGCAAAAAGAGAAAACACGAAGATGGCGTGGAATCGGGGAATTAGGAGTTAGTTAACAACGTTTCGATGCTGTCGAGAGAATGTAAAATTCGTTCAAATATTAAGATATTGTGCCGCCGAGAGAAGAGCTGGGAATGAAATTAATTGACCGACCAATGACAGACAACCATGATTTGCGCGATTTGTCTGTAGATCACTAAAAAAAATTGTAACATACGATTTAAAAAGATGAAGTACAGCAAAGAAGCGGAATGAACGCCACTTAGTGTATGCGTGAGTGCGAGAGAAAGGTAGGATGGATGAACAAGCGAACAAACGACAGGCAAAGAAATGGACAATTTCGCACGTAAGAAGAACAACAGAGAAGTTTAGGGACAAATGTATGTTGTCGCAAAGAAGCATTAAAAATGAATGGGAAGGAAGGGGGCATATGTAAGGGCCGCATTCCAGCTAGACCCAAGACGCGTTTTAGTTATACTAACGATATTTTATATAGAGTATATAGTTAGAGAATTAGAAGTGTTGCATAGTTTTGGACGAGAGAGGACGGATTAATGGAGAAGAAATGACTTTGGTGAAAGGGAGAGAGAAAGAGAGAGAGGGACGAGAAGAGTAACAGTGACGGGAAGCAGCGGAGTTTTACACTCAAAGGAGCGTATTTGTCTGTTCAGCTCCACTCGGCCAAAGGCTGGGCCCACGCTGGAATGCAGCCATCGTTAATCAGTACTAAGGTTATATAAGTTACATTTTAAATACATCATTATTGTACCATTATTAAGCGTAGATTGTAAACGAGGAACAACTTTTGTACAGGTTTACAAACCACACAACCCGTCGAAACGATGAACGCGCGGTGCCGCGCTGTGATTTTTGAGACGGGAAATTTAATATTGTACAGGACAGGGAATATTTTAATTATGTTTTCTCTCTCTCTCTTTTTTTTACTTTTTCTTTAATCATCAAAACGCTTTTTACGTATGATTCGTAGGTACGCAATTTCAGTTCAGCGAGATTTTTTTTTAGTTTTAACGTTCGTTGATTGGCGTTTGTTAATTTTTTCCCGATCGTGTATCAAAATATTGGGGATCTAAACGAAAAAAATGAATTTCTTTCTTATCATCGATAAAAAATGAATTGTAATAAATTTGTACGCCGTAAGTTGGACCAAACAATCAAGACAATTGCAAAAAGGATCGAAATAATGTACACAGCAGTGCTTCGTCAACTGCTGATATCTGTCATATCAACGACTGCTGATTTTTTCGTAACAGAACAAAAGAAAATATCGAAACTCACTCAATTCCTGTAAAGCATATTATTACTTCTAAAATTAAAAAAGGAATATTTTTCTTATAAAATAAATAAAATGTAAACAACAAAAAAATTTGTGCTAGTTAAAGAACCTTTATTTTCTGTCTCAAAGATCACCCACCGGCTCCTCAGCTACTATGATCTTGCGATGCATATTTTACGTGTCGAGATTAGAGATTAAGAATAGTAGATATTATTATACTTATTTTAGAATTACAATTATAAATGAAGAGGAAATAAATAGAAGAAATTTACAATGTGCTTTTGCAACGATTCGACAGTGGCTAAGCGTCGTAAAGTTAAGTTGAGGGCAGGCAGAGTGAAGAAATAAAACAAATAACGGATTGAGAGACAACGACGACAAAACGTATTGAGAATATACGACGTCGACGACGACCCGAGACAGTTTCCCGAGTTAAAAAAAATTAAATTAAAATTAAAAGTATGAATAATAAGAGACAAAAATAATGAAAACAATGGACGGAGCCGTGAATCGCGAGACTACATGTAGTAGGGACGGTTACATGACTGAGACCACGAGGTATATCCCGCGATTGGGCGACGTATTATAATTGTGTGCGCGTGCGTGATCTGTGAGAGTGTGCAAGAGTGTGACAAAGAAAAGAGAGGATTGGTTTTATAACGAAAATAATAAAGATTTGATGAAAAAATAAAAAAAAATAAAAAATAGAGAGAAAGAGCAGATTTACGGATAAAAAGAAAAAATAATTAAAAAATATTGAACTACGTACGGTAAGACAATGAAGTTTGAGGATCGAGAAAAACACCCTGGCGCACGACTCGTCGCCAGATTGGTTTATGGCCTTATCCAATTTTTCCAAGACTAAAAGCAAATTTATATTAGGTATCACAGCGAGAAATAATAGCGCGTGTACAGGTTCTAAATTTGTAAATTTTCTCGATCAGCGGATATACACATACAGACATATTTGTTTGCGGTTCGCGCGGAATCAGCCATAACAAGAGCAAAAGAGAAACGCGTACATACACCAACATAAAGAGATAGAGCCAGCGCTCCCCTTCCCGAATTTTCCTTGACAAAAACACGATGTAAAACAATCAAAATGGAAAATCCGTTGTTGAAACGGCGAAAAAAAAGCACCGATGTTCAAAAGGAGAAAATGCAAAATACGCCATGTGTTGTAACTTTGAGCGACATTGCTTTTGTGAGGAAATGTCGAAGGAGAGAAGAGAGTTGAAAAGAGAAAGAAAATGAGAGTATTCGTGGGAAACGAGGAAGCTGAGAGACGTATAGGAAAGCTCGACGAGCACTTAGCTATCTTTGAGCTTTCAGATATACTTCTTATATATATATATATACTAATATATATATTTTTTTCGAAAAAAATTTTTATCTTTCTATCCTGCAAGGTTGTTCAGAAAAAGCGATTATTAACTCGTCGTGCGACTATAAACAGACACACACATACATACAAACATACAC